>OY755047.1:39598970-39823970 GCA_963576565.1 Aspidapion aeneum | reverse complement strand
TAACCCAACCTAACCCAACCTAACCCAACCTAACCCAACCTAACCCAACCTAACCCAACCTAACCCAACCTAACCCAACCTAACCCAACCTAACCCAACCTAACCCAACCTAACCCAACCTAACCCAACCTAACCCAACCTAACCCAACCTAACCCAACCTAACCCAACCTAACCCAACCTAACCCAACCTAACCCAACCTAACCCAACCTAACCCAACCTAACCCAACCTAACCCAACCTAACCCAACCTAACCCAACCTAACCCAACCTAACCCAACCTAACCCAACCTAACCCAACCTAACCCAACCTAACCCAACCTAACCCAACCTAACCCAACCCAACCTAACCCAACCTAATCCAACCCAACCCAACCTAACCCAACCTAACCCAACCTTACGCAACCTAACCCAACGTTACCCAACATAACCCAACCTAACCCAACCTAACCAAACGTAACCTACCTAGTTGTTAATAAATATAGTAAAATTTAATGAATTGTAGATTTCCCCAGGGTGAAGTCCTTGAACCATTGTTAAAGGAGAAGAAACGAAAAGTCCTGCTTACTTCACAAATATTTTATTGTCTAATCACGACGCGTTTCGGTTTTTAAAAAACCATTATCAAGTGGTCTGGTAGACAGTTAAGAATCATCTTTGAAACAAATGAAAAACTGGAACACACAAAAATAAAAAACTAAAAAACATTTAAAACAGTCTAGAACAACATACAGATTAAAAATCAGTCAAACGGACATAAACACGTAATTTTAATAAAATACAAGTATTTTATTATACAATACAAGTATTTTATTAAAATTACGTGTTTATGTCCGTTTGACTGATTTTTAATCTGTATGTTGTTTTAGACTGTTTTAAATGTTTTTTAGTTTTTTATTTTTGTGTGTTCCAGTTTTTCATTTGTTTCAAAGATGATTCTTAACTGTCTACCAGACCACTTGATAATGGTTTTTTAAAAACCGAAACGCGTCGTGATTAGACAATAAAATATTTGTGAAGTAAGCAGGACTTTTCGTTTCTTCTCCTTTAACAATAGTAAAAGTTTTTTGTCCAGGGGGTAACCATTGTCCATAATCGTCGGAAATCGAGTTAGGATTAGTGTATGCGACCATAAACATTTAGTGGCGCATGAGTGTTTGGTCTTCAAATTTTTTTAGGGAAATTTTTCAAAATCTTTTTTTCCGCACTCTGGGCACCCTAATAAACCGTAATCTGGTCACCATCGCAATCAAAGAAAATCTGTAATCGAAGTGTCACAAATTTTTTGTTGGTTTCTATTTTTCTTTTATATTATGTAGGACAAAATTATTAATTAAACTAAGTGACCTTATTAAGTAAGACAGCATGATGGTCAAATGACATTAGAAGGACATACACATATGATACCGGCCTGTAGACCGGTCGCGGTGGCGTCATATAATAATAAATATATACTTTCGCGATGAAAGACCAAAATTTAACTTAAAATTACTGTAAAGTCCACAAAAAACATTAAATTTATCGAAATTTATAAAAACATAGATCAGTGTGTGTAACAATTCATCAAGATGTATGAAACTTGACCGTGACATATCAAAAGTTTGGTTCGAAAAAACAAAACCAACTGGATAAAAATCGGTATGTAAGCATTTAAAAAAAAAATAATTGTTAAGAAAATCAAATACTTTTTGTTAATTTTCATGCAATGCAAAAAACCTTGTAATAAGTTTTGAGTAGGGTGGTAAAACGTACCAGAACCCATTTCAGGACAAATTATTATTAAAAAATAATCTTATAAGTGCGGGGAAGTGACACTTTCTGAATCAAAACTATCTATCGTGACGCTACTGAACTTTCTCGTGTTTTAGCAAAAACTATCCGTCAAGACGATTTTTTATGGATTTTTTTTCTTCCTTTGCACAAAAAACAATTTCGGACCATGTTTGAACTCAAATAGTTACTTCTAAACTTGGTTTTAAACGTTTTAAGATTTCTTTTTGTAATATTCCCGCACAAAATTCGAAAAAATTCATTTCCGTACTTAGACAACATTGTCTATCAGTTTTCCCTGTATAAACCGACTAGCAGGTAGAATCACTCAAAATACGGCAGGTGGATTAAAGGTAGCCAGCTGCTTTTCTGTCGCACTTATGCCGTCAGTGTGAAAGAGATAAAAGTACCCATATATTATCTAGGGTATTACTAGCATGCAAAATCAAGCTATCTTTGTCCGTTTCACATGTTCAATAATGTCTATCTCTGTTTTTATTGTAAAAGAAATATCCGCCCTTAGAAACCCAATTGGATAGGGTAAATAAAAAATGCCTTGTCTTTCCCTCTCTAAAGCCCTTTCAGGGCTTTATACAGCTCAATGTTTTGAATACTTTTTAATCATACATGAAAAACACCCAATTCTCTTAAAAAAATTTAAAACTTTTGTTTCATCTACAAGGGTATTCAGTATTCGTTCGATCGCAGTTCGGTACGGTTGTATTGCATCGTACCTGCATGATAGTACTAACAAAGTCGAAGTTTGTTTTGTTTATAATAAACATCGCGCGCGAAAAATTTGTGTTAAAAATCTATAAACAATGATTATTATAAATAATATATCATGTTTAAAAGCAAAAAAAGTGTACCATCACCTGTGAAACTTGTTTTAAAAATTAGCGAAAAGCCCAAACAAAATCAAGAAAAAATGGATAATGCCGAATTATTTCAGGATAGCCATGCTAGAACACAAAATAAAGAAGTTTTATATAGCGAATGGAAAAAATCCCAAAACGAAAAAAATTCACTTAGTGTACAAGTGGATTATCTCCGAAGTCAACTGGAAAGTATGCAAAGAAAATTTGCAGATTTAGAGACAAAAGTCACTAAAAAAGAAGAGTCTGACATGGACTACATTACAGATAAGGACGATCTGGCAAGAGAAACTGAGTGGATCAGACAAAAAGGAAAAGGTTGGAGAAAACGTCGAATGGATACTTCACTCTCACCACCACAACAAAGCTCGGACACTGGAGAGCCCTCCAATAAAACACAAAATGAAGAACCCCCTACTAAGGTTAAAAAAGCTCCATTACCTCCACCGATTATGGTAAATGGCGTAAATAATTTTAATGATATTTATGAAAAGTTAAATATCATACAAGGAGTTAAAATAAAAGTTTTAAATAACGAAAATATTAAAATAAATGTACAAGACGCAGACAGCTGTCGGCTGGTTACTAAAATGCTTAATGAAATAAAGCATCAATGGCACTCATACGAAAACAAACAAATAAGGCCAATTAGAGTAATAGCGAATAGGCTACACATCTCATGTGACCCACAAAAAATTGTAGCTGATCTACAAAAAAAAAGGTTTTAAGGCACTGGAGGCCAGCAACAAACTTAAATGGAGAACAAGACAACCTCTTAACATGTTTATGCTCACATTTAGCCACGATGAAGATATCAACAAAATTTTTGAGATTACCAGTATCCTTGGGATTGAAGTGGAAATAAAAGCACTAAAAACCTCAAAGTTAGTCCCTCAATGCAAAAGATGTCAATCTTATGGACACACGCAAAAATATTGCGCTAAAGAACCACGTTGCGTAAAATGCACGGGAAAACATCTTACTGTAGAATGCCCCAAACCAAAAGAATCTGAGCCAAAATGCATCCACTGTGGAGGCAAGCATCCTGCTAACTACAGAGGATGCCTTGTTGCTAAGGAAATACAAAAATTGAAAAATAAACCTAAGAAACCGAATCTCATACCAAACGTGAGTACAAATAGACAAAACCAACAGACAAGAAACAGAGTCACACAAAACTCTGTGACAAGGACATACAGCCAAGTAGCAGCAACAGCTACTATACCTGATATTAATATCAGTAGTCAAAATACTATGGAACAAACACTGCAATTAATTTTGGAGAAATTGAACAAACTTGATGAGCGATTAACTAAACTAGAAAGTAGCAATAACGGAGCTACCAATATGCCTCAAAATGGTCAGTAATCTTAGAATCCTAGCTTGGAATGCCAATGGTCTCTTGCAACATCAGCAAGACTTGCAAGTTATTCTAGACATAGAAAAAATTGACGTCTGTCTTGTGTCAGAAACGCATTTCACTAACCAGTCTCACATTAAATTTAAAGGTTATAAAGTGTATCATACAACTCACCCTAGCAATACTGCACATGGGGGAAGTGCTGTAATAATTAAAGAAAATATATCACACTATGAGGAGATGGGATATAAAACCATAGAGATTCAAGCTACATTAGTAAGTGTAAAAACCAAAATATATACATTAGTCATGTGCTGTCTATATACCACCAAGGCACTTACTAAAGAAAAATCAATATCTTAATTTTCTCAGAAAAATTAAGAAACCGTTTTATAATTGGAGGTGACTTTAATGCAAAAAATACCTACTGGGGATCTAGACTGACGAATTCTAAAGGAAAAGAACTTTTGCAAGCTATTAGTGAATATCAATGTGAGCCGATATCAACTGGTAAGCCCACATACTATCCAACAGATCCAGGAAAAATTCCAGATCTAATTGATTTTTTTATAGTAAAAAATATATCTTTAAGTTTTGTAAATATAGAAGAAAGTTTTGATTTACACTCAGATCATTCACCTATTATTCTAACTCTTAGTAAAAACATAATAAAGAAAGAAGCAAATATCTCACTAGTTAATAAACTGACTGACTGGATTAGTTTTAAACAAAGTCTGTCAGAAAAAATAAACCTATCAGTACCATTGCAAACGCCAGAACAAATCGATAAAGAAATTTTCTTACAAATATTCAACAAGCAGCTTGGGAAAACGGTCCAAAACCAAAGAGAATTTTTAAGGGAAAAAACTATCCAAAGGAAATTAGAGACCTTATATTGGAAAAAAGGAAACTAAGAAGAAAGTGGCAGCAAAGCCGTGATCCTCGGGACAAAACAAATCTCAACAACATGACGCAGCGCATTAGGCGAGAAATTCTAGTAATAAAAAATGAATCTATTAACCATTTTCTTAATGAACTTACATATGATAAAAATACCGACTATTCCCTTTGGAAAGCAACCAAAGTTTTTAAAAGACCAATTATCCAAATTCCACCCATACGAAAATCTAACAACCAGTGGGCAAGGAGTAACGAAGAAAAAGCCCCACGAAGCACCAGCTGAACACTTTCATTTAAATGAACCCCATCAAGTCGAGGACCATATTAAGCTTACATCACCAAAAGAAATATTAACAGAAATCAAAAATATTAATTCGAAAAAAGCCCCAGGGTATGATCTTATTAACGGGGTAGTCATAAAACAACTCCCCAGAAAAGCTATCGTAAAACTATGCAACCTAATTAATGCGTCTTTTAGGCTTAGTTATGTACCTAAACTGTGGAAAGTTGCAGAAGTTATCATGATTCCAAAACCGGGAAAACCACTCCATGACGTGTCATCTTACAGGCCAATATCTTTGCTGCCAATTATATCCAAGCTCTATGAAAAATTATTGCTTAAAAGAATAAAACCCATCATAGAAAGAGAAGAAATTATTCCATCTCATCAATTTGGTTTTCGAGACAAGCATTCCACGATAGATCAAGTACACAGAATTACTAATATAATAGAAAAAGCACTAGAAGAGGAAAAAGTTTGTTCTGCAGTTTTTCTAGATGTAGCACAAGCATTTGACAAAGTGTGGCATGAAGGCCTTAATTTTAAACTAAAACGGTTTCTGCCAAAACAATATTCGGATATTTTGGAATCATACATATCTGATAGACATTTTAGAGTAAAACAGGAAGACTCATACTCAAATTTAAGAGAAATTCAAGCAGGCGTGCCCCAGGGTAGCGTACTAGGCCCTTATCTATACTTATTATTCACTTGTGATATCCCAAAGCCAGAAAATTGCCACTTAGCAACATTTGCCGATGATACTGCTTTATTGACGGTAGAAAAATCTATTGAAAAATGCATAGAAAAACTTCAGGATGCAGTCACCCAAGTTCACAGTTGGACCACAAAGTGGCGAATAAAATTAAATGAAACCAAATCAATTCATGTTGATTTTACAAACAAAAATATAAATCACATACAAATAACAATTAACAACATTCCAGTACCATATTCGAATCAGGCAAAATATCTAGGTATGACACTTGATGCCAAATTGCGCTGGAAAGCACATGTTAAGAAAAAAAAAGAAGAACTTGAGATAAGGTATAGAAAAATGAACTGGCTAATTGGAAGGAAGTCCAATTTAACAATTCATAATAAGTTACTGCTTTATAGACAAATACTGAAACCAGTATGGACATATGGTATTCAACTATGTGGTTGTGCTAAAGAGAGTAACGTAGTAGAGGGTTTATGGGGGTTCTGGGGCACTTTGGGGGGGGGCCGGGGCCCTATTCGACGACCCCTAAAATAAGTCAAATTTACAAAAAACGAGCGAACCGTAGCAAAAATTGAATGAAAAAATCGAGTGAACCGAAGCTGTCGCGCTATTCGACGACCTCTAAAATCAGTCAATTTTACAAAAAACGAGCGAACCGTGGCAAAAATTGAATGAAAAAATCGAGTGAACCGAAGCTGTCGCGCTATTCGACGACCCCTAAAATAAGTCAAATTTACAAAAAACGAGCGAACCGTGGCAAAAATTGAATGAAAAAATCGAGTGAACCGAAGCTGTCGCGCTATTCGACGACCCCTAAAATAAGTCAAATTTACAAAAAACGAGCGAACCGTGGCAAAAATTGAATGAAAAAATCGAGTGAACCGAAGCTGTCGCGCTATTCGACGACCCCTAAAATAAGTCAAATTTACAAAAAACGAGCGAACCGTGGCAAAAATTGAATGAAAAAATCGAGTGAACCGAAGCTGTCGCGCTATTCGACGACCCCTAAAATAAGTCAAATTTACAAAAAACGAGCGAACCGTGGCAAAAATTGAATGAAAAAATCGAGTGAACCGAAGCTGTCGCGCTATTCGACGACCTCTAAAATCAGTCAAATTTACAAAAAACGAGCGAACCATAGCAAAAATTGAACGAAAAAATCGAGCAAGGTTTATTGAAAATGTGTTACTATAGTCAAAATTATAAAAACTCCAGAAATCCAAGCCCAAGTAAACTCTTGTGTTTTTTAGACGATATTGAGAAAAAGCAACGAACCGGCGTGTTACCCTTGCATCAAATTGAGCTAACCGCGTGCTATAATAGTTGAAATTATAAAAAAGTCTAAAAAATTATAGAAAATCCCAAAGTTTGTGAATTGTGAAAAAAGCGACTAACTGCGTGTTAGCATAAATAGCAATTTAGAAATGAGAAAAAAATAAAAAAAGTAATTTGTTCTTTGAAAAAAAGGAGGGGAAAAAATGAAGCAAACAAAATCTTAAATATTTTTTTTTTTTTTAAAAGTAAGTACATAAAAATCTTAATCTATTTTTCTAAATTCTAAAGATGGAATTTGTCCAAACGACGTGTTCACATGGCCTTCATAAATCAGGATGTATTTGTTCGTTTTAAATTCTTCTCTGTAGGGTTCTACTTCAAGCGATATGCGTGTCGGTAGGTAAACATCAAAGCTACAGTTCTCCAAAACAGCAATAATGGAGCGACCGAACGCAACTTTGATGGATCTCAGATGATTTATAATGTATTCTTTACCAATTTCCAACTCTGATATGCGTTTTGTCTGCCGCAGTTCAAATTTAGCTACAGCGTTTAATCTGGCTAAATCCATTTCGAAATGTAGAATGTGGACTTGGAGCAAACCTCTCACCTTATATAGGGCCCAAACAAACCTAAAGTATATCTCTTTTCAAAATCCATGAGTTGTGTGACTTGTCCATTCCAAGCCATTTAACATAAACCTTGTCACCTTTTCGTCTTAATACCTTTTCAACGAGGTAAACATCGGGATATTTGGTCAGTTGTAATTCTTCAGTATAAAATCCACCCCTAATTTCGGAATTCTGTTGGTCTTCAAGCAGGTATGTAATGGGATTCGTCTGTACTACTTTTCTAATTCGAAAAACCTCATTGGACCAGTTGGGTGTATAACCTTTTGTAAAGGCCTGTCTCTCTTTGCTGATACGGACATAGTCTCCAACTTTAAATTTTATTGATTTTGGATCTGGAAGTTTTATTGATGGGTAGGATGTTCTTAAAATATATTTCTCATTTTTGTTAGACACTTTGCTGGGGGCCACACCCGTTGTCGAATGCACAGTGGCGTTGTACTTGTTTACAATTTCATCCAAAATATTTATCCAGTTGTAGTTGCCTTGCACACTAAATTTTTTCCACATTAAATTCTTTAGCGTGCGATTTACTCTTTCAACAATTGAGGCTTTCATATTGGAAAAAGTGTGATAATGGTTGATTTTATAATCTTTTATGAGTTTTTGAAAATCTTTATTAAAAAATTCCTTGCCCCTATCCGTATGTAAGTTTTTTGGTGTTGATGGCGCTTCTTCCAAAATGGATTTCATCGCCCGAAATACATCTGCAGAGGTTTTACTTTTCAAAGGACGTGCCCATACAAACTTGGAAAATGCATTTATTACAATTAAAATAAATCTATGTCTTCTGTTTGTTCGTTCATATGGAATCATGGAAATCAAATCAGCCTCCCATAAATCATTCAATCCCTTGATGTTAACTTTACGACGAAAATATTTTTTTCGAGCTGTTTTATGCAGTTCATTTACCACAATTTCTTTCAAAGACATCTTGAAGGCAAGTGAAGAAATTATGATTGTATTGGATACTTAAGTAGTATAGTAGCACTAAAATCAGTGGATGAAGTTGCTGCTTCTCTCTCAAACGAAATTTTATCATTTTGTTTCAATTTTATATCTTCCACATTTGTTGAATCATAATATTTTACATTTTCGAGCTTGTCTTCAACGACCATAATCGTGGTATTGGGGTGAAATTTTGCAAACTCAATTTGTGCTTCTCTCAAGGGCATGGTATAATAAACACTTTTTAACGAAAATATAAAAAATTTATTTTCTTGCTCCATATGTTTTCCCACAAAATCTAGCGGTAAATATCCATAAAATGTTTTATTCTCTTGCTTCAAATTAGATATTTTTTGTTCCATATTTTGTACTTTAAATGCAATGTCATCTTTAAAGTTTTTTATACTTTGTGTGAGTTGGATCTCTTTTGACGATACACTATTTTGTAAATTTTCTTGTAGTTTAGTAATTTTTTCATCTTGATTGTTGACAATTATTTCAAAACTCGGAAAGTTTTTTGATTGTTTGTTTATTACTATCTTTACAAGCAGTTTTCAATTGCGAATGTTTATCTCTAATCTCATCTGTGCTTACAGTCAAAAGTGATTTTACACGTTTTAAATCATCTTGAAATGTTTTTAACTTTTCACTTAAAGCGCTAACATCTTGATCTATTTTATACTTTGCAGTTTCCAGTTTTTCATCAAAGTTGCCATCATATAATTTAAGACTCGCCCTCCATAATGTATCATACTGTATCTCCAAGTTTTTAACTTGTTCGATGTAGCCACTAATCGATTTATTTAATTTTGTTATTGTTTCGTTGTTGTGTGCAATCTGATCTTTAATTTTACGTTCGAGATAATCGATTGTTGGAAATTTTTCATGAAAATTTTTCTCAAGTTGATCTTGTTGTGCTTTTAATTTTATTTTAACAGTTTCTAAAAATTTAGAATTTAAAGATTCCTCATCAATTTTTGGTATATTTTCAAGCTGGGTTTTTAACATGGAAAGATCACGTTCTAGTTCACCATATTTTTTTTGCACATCCGGACTTGTTTCTGAAACGTTTCTAATTGAAATTTCATTTACTTTTTGACTAAGTTTATTAACATTTTCCATTAAACCTGAGCTTGTTTCAAGACATTTTTTAAGTTGTTCATTAAAACTTTCAACATGTAATTGATTTTGTTCGTTAATAATTTCTTGAAACTGTTTTTTAATACTGGTTTCTAAATTTTTTAGGGCATCAGTTGAAATTTTGTCGAGATCTGAAAGCTGTGTTTTTAATGTAGCAAGTTCGGTTTCGAATTGATTTATGCTATCCTTTTCCAAATCATCGTTTGATAAAACCTGCTTGCATTTCAAACCAAGTTCATCCACAGCTTGTTGTAAATCAGAATTTGTTTGCAAAATGTTTTTAACTTTGTCATCTAGCTCTTTAAATTCCAAATGCTTCGTGTTGTTGGTAGTTGCAATTTGTTGAATATCACCATTAATTTTGTCTTGAAAATTTTTAAAACTACTTTTAAGAGTATTAAATTTTGAAAGGAAAACTGTAAAATGTTGTCCATAACTCTCTAATTCTGTTTTGTTTCCATTTTGAAAATTTTTAAGCTCACTTTCAAGAACATTTATTTCTCTTTTTAATAAAGTTATATCATTTGTAACATTATTTTGTTGACCAACAAGGTTTTGAAGGGATACTATTTTTTCAAAGTTCACATTGATTCGATTTTTGAAATCATCCACAATTTTATTCTGGTCTTTAAAAGTAGTATTTAGTATATCTGCTTTAAGCTTTTTCTCCCTTTCCAACAAGTTGTCTTCTTTAACACAATTTTGTTGCACATTGCCCAACTTTTCATCGGTTAATTTAATTTTTTTTCGAATTTCTGACATTTCATAGTCGTTTGACACCATTCGTCTCTTTAAACCTTCAAAGTCAGAGCTTTGCGGTTGAAGTGTTTTCGAAACATTTGACAAAACTCTATTTTCCAAATCGCTCTGACTAATGTTGTATTGAATATTTTTACCTTTTCTCGAAACATGTCTCCAGAACTTGTCCACCGTCATGGTTGTAAAAAACGAAATAAACTTATCTACCTGTATACATCTCTATTTATACTAAAATTTTACGCTCTCTAAGCTCTTCCAATATTGATTGTATTTCATTTGTGTGACCATCATTCCCGGCTGTTTGTGACGCTATCAAAAGTTTCAATCTTTCCACAATTTCATTTGGATCATCATAATATACATAGTCTATTTTATTGTTCGAGAGAGCATAGATCCACCTTTTTTCTGTAAAGTACTTGAAGTAGATTGTGCTCTAGGTCTTAAATTTCTCGGAGGAAGTGGTTTATTAAAAGAAGCAAGTCTTTCCCGATTTTGTGGGGGAAGAATTTTCTTATTAATCAAATATGGTCTAATTATTTGATTCCATTTCGAAACTTTTGTACCTTGAATCTGATCCTGGGGGTCATAATTTCTACGGTAGGCATTGGATCTTGATAAAATATCCATATATTGATCTAAATCATCTTTCCTATAAGCCGCTGGCTCTTTTTTAAACAACAACTCATATAAACCAACAGTGCCGGGGTAGGTTAAACCATTGACTGAAACATTTTTACCTTTAAAGTTTAGCTCAGATTTACCAATAAGAAACTTTTCATTATCAACATCGTGATAGATTCCATAGGTATAATCGTGAACATCTTTAGTATCTCTCATTTGTTCGTCAATATACTTTCTGGGCAGCGGATCAAAATCTTTCAAGTACTCATCGTAAACAGGAAGTCTTGTTAAGTTTAATCTACTTTCATTTATTTCGTTAAGTGTTCTATCAATTTCTTCACTGGTATCACCATTGTTTTGAGCATCATTATCGTCGCTAACAAAAGTATCTTCTAAAAAACTGGGCATTGTAGGTGTCAACATTGGTTGAAAATTATACAAATTACTTCGAGCGGTAGAATTTAAGTCAATTGGACGATATGAGGAAAAGTTTAAATTTGTTTTGCTGGGTGTAGAGGAATCTCGAGTTGGGGTTTTTGGTTCCGATTTAATTGACATTTCATTTTTCACTTTCGATAAAAATTCTTCAAGAGGTTTAGTTATTGGTTTCAACTGCTTCTCTCGTTTAAACTCTGATTCAACGAGATCGGATTTTAAGGCTTGAAGTTTCTTTTTTATTGCCTTGCGAGTTTTAACAAGCTCCAAAGCTTTTCGTCTGTCCATCTTTGTTTTTAAATCACTAATGATCAAAAGTTTGCAACTAGACCTCTTATATATGAATAAACTTGTCAAAGCCCTGTCGGTATCGACCGTTTTTAATATCGCTATCTTTGTCAACAACTAAAAAGCTATATTTATCCTTCCAACACAACGAACAAAGTTCTTTAAATATTTGAAAAGACAAGTCTGTGCTCACATGGTCCTGATAAATGTGCTTTAAATTGGTAAGGTCTTGTGGAAAGATAACTAGTAAGCTTAGATTATCTCTGATAAGCTGCTTTGGTATACTGGAGTAAGTCTGAGTTAAATAAAAGCAGTCTGTATTTTTATGTCTAGAGAAGCAAAAATAATCGCGAATAATGCTTTGACCACCACATACCATATCATCGAAAATAACTACAGAATTATCCTTAATTTTGTTTGGTGGAATAATGTTGTCTTCACTGTCATTCTCAAAATATCCAATTCCTTTAATGGGTTTTAAAAGATTTCTTAAATACTCATACTTGGGTTGATTTAAGGTTTTTGAATTAACATAAACATTTTCAAACCTTAATCCATTTAAATCTTCAAGTAAACTTATCATTACATTTGTTTTTCCCCCACCACTTGGTGCTACAATGACACAGCGTTTACAGCTACCTGGGAATAGTCTACCATGTTTTCGAAATTCCTCACTCGTATTATCGTAATTTTTCACTGGTAGAGTAAATTTTTGTTTTACAATCCGCATTGCGCAACCTTTTAAAAGCAACTAAATAATTTAGCATAAAGTATGCTTATATAAGAATTTTAGAACCAAATGCCCACAGTTGTAGGAGTTCCTTCCAAATTGGTGTTGTGTATGATTATAATGAATTTTGTTTAAACTACCATCACTTTTGAAATACTTTTCAACTTCCAAGGGTCGTCTTAGGTTACCGTATGAATCAAAGTAGTAAATATCTGTTTTATTTTTATAAAATCCAACCCAATGACTACCTGCATTCTTCTTGCTATCCAAATTGATTATAGCGCTTTCATGTTCTTTAATTTCCTTTGGTAATTCATCGCGCATAAACACTCCTCGGAAGTATGGAATGTGTTTTCCAAATTTTTCTAAATCAATGTTGGTCAAAGGTCTGTGAGGTAGTTTCTTTAGCAGTTTTTTGAATACGGTTTTAGATACAAACCACAACCCGTCTTGTAAGGTTTCAAGTACAGACCTTTTCCGATAGCCACTTCTTCCATGGCTCTATTATGTCTTTTCTCCTCTTCCAATTTTTATTTTGCTGCTTTGGCGTCATTGACAGCTTTCGCGATTCCTGCAGCACCACCGCTTAAAGCACCAAGAGCTGAGAGACTAGCAAATAGAGGTATCAATGGTATGAAGCCTCCTGTTTTAGGAATCGGAATAGTCCTTTGCTTCGGTAAAACAACTTTTTTTCCGTTTAGCGAACGCAAAGCACTTTTAGCAGCTGTTTGTAAATTTTTAAATCTTTTTCCAACAATACTTTTGCGAGCTTGTTTTATCGCGTTGCTCAACGAGATTCCTTTACCACCAATTCGTGGAGGTTTCTTTTTCTTGATCTTTTTGTTTTGTTGTCGATTTCTCTTTAAACCCATTCCAAACTTACTTTTGACTTTCATAATTCCTGTAACTCCTGCAGCAGCCAATTTTTCACCAAAGCTAGCGTCGGATGCTGTTATTCGTTGTGCTGCTTTTGATGCAAGAACCTTATCAGCCTGGTGTCTGCTTGGTAGATCTGACTTTTGTGAGTAGGCAATGTCGTGTTCTTTGCACGCCTCGTCCAAAGGATTAATACCCTTATCTTTACGTGCTAATCTTTTCTTTAGCTTTGTTCCAGGACCACAGTAATTATATTTTGGTAAATGTACTTCAAAAGGTAGTTTATTAACTAAGGTATTTACCAAACTACGACCACCCTTCTTTTGTGTTTTATGTTTTTTCCCAGCTGAGACACCATGACGACGACGATCTTTCTTGTCACAAGTCATTGTTAATACTAAAGTCATTATCGTTGGTTTGAACTTATATATATATATACTCAGCCGCGACACGCTTACAATCAGTCTTTAGACATGTCTTTTACAATAACTTTGTCTGGGAATTCACCCACTTTAAAAGCCAATTTTAATCCTCCACTAGATTTGCATGATGCTGAGTACGAAGTAAGTCTTATTAATTTTGAAACGTTTAACGCTATTCCAAACATTGATAAGAGAAACAACAAATTTATTGTTGGAAAGCAAACAATAGAAATTCCTTCTGGAGCATATGAACTGCCGGATATCGAAGAATATTTAAAGACACAACTACAACAGCATGGGATTACTTTATCTCTAATACCAAATGTCAACACTTTGCGTTGTCATATGAAATGCAGTGAAAATATCGAATTTACCAGTGAAACAATTGGTAGTATTTTAGGATTTGAAGATGGATCGTACGAAGGCAATAAATTGCATACTTCGCAAAAGACTACAGAGATTATTAGAGTTAATTCAATATTGATAAATTGTAACATTGCAAATGGATCATATTTCAATGGAGAGCCCACTCATACAATATATGTATTTTTCCCTTTAGCACCAGTCGGATATAAAATTGTTGAAGCACCCCAGAATCTCATCTACTTCCCAGTCAACGTAAAAACGTTAAGTAACATAACCGTATGGGTTAGGGACCAAAACAATGAATTGATCAATTTTAGTGGAGAGACTATCACCCTCAGATTGCATATAAAAAGGCAGTGGACGCCATTATAAAATCATTATTTAAACTGTCGCGTAATAGAAAGCATGGTGCTAAAGTATTTAAGTCAAAACAGTTTTAACTCCCACCAACATACCCACGCAAAAAAATCGTATAAAAGAAAGAAAAAAACCAATTCATTAGTTAGTCTTACACCGGCTTCAAAACAGTTAACAAAGACCAACCGCGCTTTCCTGAGATCACTTGGTTTAAAACTAAGCAGACAATGAATTTTTTAAATGTGACAGATAAAATTATTGAGGATAACTCGGTCATAAGATACGAGACCTATTCCTACGATCCATTTTCACCCAACAAATTAAACAACAATGACGAAATTAAAATTGTTATACCAGATGTTGAAGCCTACACTTGAATGATGTCACTGTCGATTTTGTAAGAGATGTGGGTACTACCACCTTGCTTAAAGGATATTGTTCGCTAAGCAATGGCGAAAGCAAAAAACTGCGAAATGCAGGTTGGTTCCCAAACATTAAATTCAATGATGCCAGCATACTGTGTGACAAGAAAGGCAATTTTAATGCTATTTATCCATTGAGAAATTTGCTTGGATTTTTTGAAGATTATAGAAAAATTATCTTAAATTCAAAGCAACAGTTAACTTTAATACGATCCAATTCAGATAACAATTGTATAAAAAATGATATTGCTGGTGAAAAAGTAAAAATTTTACTAACAACCATGCGATGGATGATGCCACATGTAACAACAAATATCCCCACCGAACTGACATTATCAAAGATTGTAAACAAAGGTACAGAGATCCCAATTAATTTTCGACGATGGGAACTGGTAGAGTATCCCGAACTTATGCAAACAACTCGACACAATTGGCAAATAAAAACATCTGTAAAGGCAGAAGCTGCCCGACACGTAATAATTGGATTTCAAACTAATAGAGAAGATCAACCAGGAGCTGACAGAGCAAGATTTGATCACATCAATTTAAGAAATATTCATGTTTACTTGAATGGAGAGAGATATCCCTATAACGAGATCTTTTTGGATATTGATAAAAACCAGTTTGCATCGGCGTATGAAATGTATTCAAAATTTCAAAGTTCCTACTACGGAGTCCCTATCTCTGATCCGCTATTTTCACCTTTAGAATACTTGGAGCTGGCGCCATTGCTGTATATTGATACAACCTTTCAGAGGGATACTGTGCAATCTTCCAACATTACCATGAGAATAACCTTTGAAACTCACAAAGACGTTCCAGCAAAAACAACCGCATTCTGTCTCGTGATATATGATAAAATGTTTTCCTACAACCCACTGACAAAAACTGTCAGACAGGTATAATTTTTTATATATAAGAGCAACAGCGCAACAGTTTTTAGTGTTTACAATGCCATCACATAGTGTACGGCAAAAGTTGCAACAAGAGAGATATCATCGTCGTCTGGAAAAGCATTTAAACAATTTGCAAGAGTTAAAAAAGATTTTGGAAATGTATGAAATTAAGCAGCAAGTTTTTAAAAAGTTTAATCTGTTAAAGCTAACAAAGGAATTTACAGACTTTGCAGACAAAAAACAAAAATTATAAATAAAATATATATATTTTTTTTTAATAAGCAAACTTTAATAGCGTCTGCGCACCGAATCACGCCCTCATTTTTATGACCTATATAAGGAGGAATCACTCCACGCCAGATTCATAATTAACCAGTAACAGTGAATAAGAAGATGTATTACAGTGACTCCAGTTGTACCAGTTTTGGTAGTGATTACTCTTCCGGATACCATTCCGGACCTGGTTTTGAAAATGATGTTGACAACAATACTTGGAACGCCCCCCAACTAATTTGTGAAAGCATACTTCGGTTGAATGATGGTTATAATATGCTTAGTACTGGACTACACGTTTCGCTGCTTGAAGAATTTACTCCAATTATTAAACTCGAGAATAGTGTTGATAAGAAATGGGTGTGCATAAACCCGCAAGAGTTGCCCGAGTTGATCAAAATTTTAAGAGATATTTACGAAAACTACTTTTTAAAAGGTCAACGCATACAATCTGAATGGAAATTTACTAAATTTTCCATATTACCTGATATTTTGGGAGAAGTGAAAGTTGTTAAATTTGCAAGAAATAATAAAAACATCATCTTGTTTCAAAATGACTTGGAAGAATTTTTATCTTTGGAATCTTTTTTGCAGGACAAAATCCAAACACTTGTTAGAATAAACTTTAATGGTTTTTATAATCGATTTGTTAAAGTTGCGAGTACTCTGTGTTTTGATGAACAGTATTCACATGTTTTCTTTGTTTTAAATAGTTTAGCAAAGTTAGTTGATAGTTTAGAAATATGTATTATAAAAGAGCTTTTATTTATTAATTCACAAAAAGTTGTAAATGATACTTTATATATTCGGAGCATTAATAAATATTTGCAATAAAAACAATGTTTTTTTTATTTACTAATCCCTTTATTATAGGTTTAAAATAAAAAATTACATTCTGTACAATTCCTTCCTTTAAACACTACATCCTTTAAATAACAGAAATTAAAATAAACAAATAAAAAAAAATGAGATACCCTACATCACTAAAATTTATACATTTTTAGTTATACGTTTTTAAGAAGACACATAAAAATAGTACAATTTAAATTTTTTCTACAAACTAAAAAAAAAATACATTAATTTAATCACTGATCAATGTCATAGTGTCCCCAAGGTAGCGTGCATGTCGTGTTCGGTATTAGGAATCTTTTATTATCGTGATGTGACAGGACGACTTTATTAATAATCTCTGTATAAACGACATGCATATCAGATCTAAAAGTGTTCATCTTACGAAATATCATACCTTGTCTCTCTCTCACAACATTTAGGTAATCCAGTTCTGTTAGGTTCTTGTTAATGACATATTTCTTAACACCTTTTGACTTTTTGGTTTCTTTCGAAAGAGATTTCACGTAATATGCCTTAGCACCGGTTCCTATGAACGTTTGAATTGGATCTCCAGCAAATTCATCCTTCATTCTCCCCAATATAGAGAGATTTTTCATTATATTATATTGGTTATTCTCATTATAGTTGGATGTATCAAAGTTTTGGGGATTTTCTTTGATAAATTTATAAAAATCGTCAGTAAAAACCTTAATTATTTGAGAATCTGTGTCGCAGTACATCATTGTCGCATTCGATCCAAATTCCTTCTTTATAACGTTATAGAAAAACTCATACATCACCGTTTTAGAAAGATCTAGAATACAGAAACCCAAATATATGGGTTTGTTATAGCAAATTTTTAATTTTTCCATCTGGATAGCAATAAGGTTTTCGGTAAAGATTGAGGAACTTTTATAATTTGGTCTACTCAATAGGGATCTTGCACCTTCCCTTCTGAAATAACTGTTCCAACTTGTTACAAGTTTGATGTCATTATATTTGTCTACATTTTCCATTGTTTTTCCAAAGACGGCATTGTTAAATAATTTGTATAAATCACGTTCAAAATTGCTTTTACTTTTATTTCGTAAGTCGGTATTTGTATCGATGTATTCTTTCAACCACTCTGATTGTTGAAACTCGATTATTCTGTAAATTTTGGTAATCTTTAGACCATTTTGAACCGCCTGTTTTAAATTCCTGTAATGTATGATGTATTTGTTTTTATCATATAGATTTGGAATTAGTTTGGGAATTTTGGATTTTGATCCAGGTGGTATTATGTTCTCAGCTAAAAAAGGAAAATCGGCATGTTTGTCATGCAATTCTCTGGGATAGCATATATCCACTTCCAGAACATAACCTAATTCGTTGTTATCTGGTATATCGAGCACGTTAAAACTTGAAGTTTCTTGTTCTTTTAACCATCTAAATCCTCCTGTTGGAAGAGTTTGAGACATGCTATGCCCGTATAGATTCGTTGCATCAAGATACATTATGTAGGAAGAGGGTTTATTTGGATCATATTCGGGTAGGTATTTGTTATTTGCATAGTGTAATCTCTCACTACACTGACTAATTCCACCCCTTATTCCTTTTTTAAAGAAATGGAGCATGTCGATGTCTGTAAGCAGCTCCAATTCGACTTTAGTCATTTTCAACATGCAGTCAAATGATAGGGATGGAAGAGTAAAGTATTGAGCAGGATCAAGCCCGTATGTATTTATCGATTTGCTCCTAAATTCTTCAAAAACATCGGTTAGTAACAAACAATCATTTAATAAATATAAGTCGGCATATTCACCCAAATTCTGACAGTTAAACACCTCCCACACTTTCTTTGCTCGCTCGTAATCATCATCAGATATATGTTCTTCTCTTAGATGATCATAAAATTGATCTTTTGTTGGCAGGTTTTTGTCCTCCAATTTATTTAAGTCTGTTAAATAACTGTAGGGAAAGACACCCTTTTGCCGCATTAAATCAAATTTGTCTTGGGTGTCAAAATGTTTTCGTGTCTCTAAAAACATATTAGTATCCAGTCCCTTGCTAAGAGTATCCAGCGAGCCTGCCAAAAATTTAAAGCTGTCTAGAAATCGCATTTTTAAATATTTGTTTACCATCTTTCCCTCCGAGTCTTTATAGCTGTCTACATAGAGTGATTTGGTGAATGAAATGTAATTTTCCTTGTTTTTCGCTATCACATCAATATTGTCTTCATGGCAACACAGCTCCTTGATAAACATGTGACAGTCATAACCGCTTAGATTGTGGAAAAATATTGGTACGAATGATGGTATCTTATGTTGTAAGTTGCATCTTGAGTGTGTGGCAAGATAGCGCTTTTTCCCTGTTATGTGACAATGATCAGTCACAATTTTTTCTTCTGCTGTAAAAGGTTCATCACAAATGCCACACGTTTTTGCTGATTGTTTTAAAAACTTTTCTTGTGTGGTCAAAGGTGTCATTGGAGTGATGTCTTTTAAGTATTTATTATACAGCTCTCTTAGGTCACACTCGAGCCTTTTTATAAATTCTTGGGCGGCATCTGGTCCACGATATAGCTCAAATTTTGAAAGTGAATCGTCAAATGAACACTTTATTATATATGCAAATGCATATGGTTTATGTATAATATTTTTAGTTGTATATGATCTGTTGGGATCTGGTTCACAAACTTCCATTGGTTGCAAAGTTGTCTCACAGTCTGCATAGACCAAGAATGGTATTTTTAATTGTTTTTCATAGCTATTAAACTTTAAAATATTTTCCTTAATCAATCTACCATATTTATCTTTCTTCCATTCAGTGGAAGGTGTTTTCACATAAACCTGACCACAATCCTGTTGCTGATGACGTAGCAAATGTTGTGGAGTATAAAAGTGAATCAAACAACCATCACAAAAATAAAGTTTTGTATTGTGTGATGTAATCTGACTTCTTACCAAACGTGAAAGGTCTTTTATCCAACAGTAGTGGGTTTTAACACCTTCAAATAGTAACAGCAAGTTGATATGCTTCTGAAGTCGGCGTCCAGAATAATGAAGTGGTCCCACAACTTCATATTTATTATTTTCGGATTGTTGCTCCAATCCATATACATTTATCGATATATCATTTAAAGTTTCAAATTTAGATATATCTTTTACTTGAACCGGCATTTCGATACCTGTAAAGTCCAGAACTGATGAATAATGGGGATAGGATGTGGTTCTCTTGGAGCTTTCCTGAGCTGGATACAAAGCTGATGTGACTGCCCATGCAAAACAAGCATTATCGCTATTTTGAATATTCACTACAGCCTTTTTACTTTCTATACTTTTCGGTAACTTGATATATGAGTTACCTTTGAGAGGTGTATACCTATTTATGTTGACTTCCAGGTGAAAAATCCTGTGCAAGGCCCAACCTGATCCACTCTCCTGGAATTCTGTACTTTGAGCCAGCATTTGATCCACAAAGTTTTCATAAACAACAGACAGGTCGGAGCCTTCACATACTATCAGATTGGAAGTATTGAATGATTTTATTGAGCATATTTCTTTGATTGGATGCAAAAACTCTGCAAATAACTCCATATTAACCTTTACAGCACAATGTTCGTCGATTGACTTTTGTAATAACTGCAACACTTGGTTCTTCATCTCAGCAAAACATCTTTTATAGTCCATTTCGGAATTCCGACAAAGTAATCTATAACTAGCCAACCTCGACTTAAAAGCACTTTGTAAAATAAATACCTCATCAGACAATTGTTTACATGATTTATTCCGGTGTGCTTCACTGCGTTGATGTGCCATCAAATATCGTTTCTGGATATCGACATCACAGATTGTGCATAGCTCCATTTCAATATTAGAGCTCTTTTTTGATGTTGAAGGTAAATCAACACGAGTTTTTAACTTACATTCCTTTCTCTGGTGTCGTCTTAAATGTTCTTGACGGGAAAAATTCTTTTCACATCTTTCACATCGATTTTCTATTTTTTGTTTCTTCGAAGGGCTATGGTCGGCGGTGGCTTCAACCTTACAATTATCTCGTTGATGACGTCTTAAACCTTTAAGATATGCAAAAGATTTGTTGCAAACAGTGCATAAATGCATTTTTATTTACTGAATATAAAAAAACTTTCACTGATCCACTAAACCACTTTTAACAGTTTTAAATATGATGCAATTTGCACTGACTTTCGTTTAACCTGAACTTTAAACTACTAACACAGAATATCAAGATTACTAACTTAATCACACAATGTAGTACACAAACATAAGCTTCTTAACATTTAATAAACCATAACAATTCAAAGCTAATATTTAGACAACCTGTGTCGTGCTACTAGGGACAAATACATCGCGCAGCGCCATCTATTCACAGCATTCGAAAGATAGACATGTATTAATTGAAAGCAGCAACGCTAACGGCTAACGCCATCTCTTCACAGCACTCGAAAGCTAGATATTTCTATATTGAAAAATACCAATGCATAGTTTCAAATACAGATTTCTGTATTGAAAAGTACAAATGGATATTTTCGATCGAAGATTTCTGTAATTTTTATGTTATATTTACAGAAAACTGTATTATTATTACATTTTGCAAATGCATGAATTTGTTTATCAAACCTGACCTGTATTGGTTATTTCGTTAAATTTTTGGTTCGGTTAGTCACGTTTCTAAATTGCTATTTATGCTAACACGCAGTTAGTCGCTTTTTTCACAATTTCATCTAAACTTTGGGATTTTCTATAATTTTTTTATGTTTTTTTATAATTTCAACTATAGTGGCACGCGGTTAGCTCAATTTGATGCAAGGGTAACACGCGGTTCGTTGCTTTTTCTCAATATCGTCTAAAAAACACAAGAGTTTACTTGGGCTTGGATTTCTGGAGTTTTTATAATTTTGACTATAGTAACACATTTTCAATAAACCTTGCTCGATTTTTTCGTTCAATTTTTGCTATGGTTCGCTCGTTTTTTGTAAATTTGACTGATTTTAGAGGTCGTCGAATAGCGCGACAGCTTCGGTTCACTCGATTTTTTCATTCAATTTTTGCCACGGTTCGCTCGTTTTTTGTAAATTTGACTTATTTTAGGGGTCGTCGAATAGCGCGACAGCTTCGGTTCACTCGATTTTTTCATTCAATTTTTGCTACGGTTCGCTCGTTTTTTGTAAATTTGACTTATTTTAGGGGTCGTCGAATAGCGCGACAGCTTCGGTTCACTCGATTTTTTTCATTCAATTTTTGCCACGGTTCGCTCGTTTTTAGTAAATTTGACTGATTTTAGAGGTCGTCGAATAGCGCGACAGCTTCGGTTCACTCGATTTTTTCATTTAATTTTTGCTCACGTTCGCTCGATTGCTTCGGTTCACTCGATTTTTTCATTCAATTTTTGCCACGGTTCGCTCGTTTTTTGTAAATTTGACTGATTTTAGAGGTCGTCGAATAGCGCGACAGCTTCGGCTTGCTCGATTTTTTCGTTCAATTTTTGCCACGGTTCGCTCGTTTTTTGTAAATTTGACTTATTTTAGGGGTCGTCGAATAAGGCCCCGCCCCCCCCCCCCCCAAAGTGCCCCAGAACCCCCATAAACCCTCTACTTAACATTCTAGTTGTACAGAGATTTCAAAATAAAGTATTAAGAAACATTGTGAATGCACCTTGGTACGTTCGAAATAGTGACCTTCATCGAGATCTAAAAATCGAAACTGTAGCAGAGACTATAAAAAAGTACGCAAAAAGCCATGAAGATAGACTCCATCGGCATGTGAATGTGGAAGCAATTCAGCTTCTAGACAATACTATGCTAGTTCGAAGACTAAAAAGAGTGAAGCCGTTTGAGCTAGTAAACTAAGTGAATTACACATAAAACAAAATAATGCTATAAACACAACACAATTGTGAGTTACAGACTAAACAAAGCGGGGAGAACTGTTGAGTGAACCACCCTAAGTTTAAATCTGACTTTTCTAGTAAATTAAGTTAAAACAAAATTGCTAATTAGTCTTACTGACTAGATTGTAATACAATAAACACAGTGTGTTTGACAAATAAAAAAAATAAAAAATCTACAAGGGATTAAAATACTTTGATAATCAGATAATGACCCATATAAATATAAAGTTAGCAAAGCACCCTTTTTTTTTTAAAGAGAGCAACACATTTTTTTGTTTGGCAACTTATCAACAGCTAATGATAGGCATATAATTTTTTTCCAAAGTTGTTCTGTTAACTTTTTACACATCAAAAATAACAAGTGGGCCTTTTTTCTTGGGAATCTGAGTGTACAGATAATTACATAACTGCATAAAGTTAGCAGTGCAATAGGTGTTCAATTTTATTTTTTTTTATTTATTTATTTCTACGGCAGAGCCATTTTACAATAGTATACAAAATATAATAAATATCAGATAGCAAACAAAATTTTATATCTTAACAAAAATAAAAAAAAACATTTAACTTGCAATGCAACTATAGGTAAATTTAGTGGGAATAAGGACACTGTTGTTCTGGTAAATATACGTTTTAATCCATCGGTAACGTTTCGACAATGGGTTTTGTCTTCATCAGACCTTCAGACTAGATCGTACATTGGAACAACAAAAAACAAGAATTCAAGCACATCAGGAAAACAAACGGCACAAAATTAAAAACGAAACCCAACCTTAATCTTTCGTTTTTAATTTTGTGCCGTTTGTTTTCCTGATGTGCTTGAATTCTTGTTTTTTGTTGTTCCAATGTACGATCTAGTCTGAAGGTCTGATGAAGACAAAAACCATTGTCGAAACGTTACCGATGGATTAAAACGTATATTTACCAGAACAACAGTGTCCTTATTCCCACTAAATTTACCTATAGAAACATATATCTTAAAATCAGTCTTGAGTAACCTGCCTTATTCTGGAACTGAAAGAAGCAATGCTATCGACAAATGGATCAAGATTAAGATCATTATATGATCTTAAAGTTCGAGTGAGGGGGGAGTAAATTCCATAGTTGGCTTGGTGATCAGGATACTATCTACTCAGATCTCAGTGATCTTCAACGTGGCTTCAATAAAACTTTATTTACTACTTACCAGATTAAGGATATTATTTTTAATGTAAACGGGAGTAAAGAGCTGGCAGCAATACGCAATATACCCGGTGAGCCAAAAAAACTGATCAAGTTTTAACTTTCGAACTATAACACCTATTTTAATAGGGCAAACTGCAATTTGAAGAAGGCTTTCAAGCATAAATATTTCTTTGAACACTTTCTTAAAATCTAACTTAACCGTTTAAATAGGCTTGTTTATTCTTAAATTTCGAAAAACTTTAGGAGGATATTTTTAAAATTCATACATAAGCTCTCTTTTCGCCGCATACAACGAGATACGAATAGTTAAAATAAATTCATTTGTTTTCAAAACAATAATTTTTGTTTCAACCATTATTTTACAGATTATGTGTATGATTGCCTTGCCAATTCTGTCTGCATTCATTTCTTTATCAATTCATTTTTATTCAACTAATTTTAAAGAATCAAAAAGCATCATACTTATAGGCCACTGCCTCGTTTTTTCCATTTTTATCGGAGGGTAAAAATTCCGCGCAACATACGAAAAAGCAATCTTTTATGAAGGGTCGAATATAATTTAGTCCGCTATCTTGAATTTTAGAATGACGACAAATTTTAATAGTGATTTTTAAATGAATGGATTCTTACTATAATGCTTTTTATATTATTAAAATCGGTTCAGTAATATTGAATTTACCACAAAATTAATAAAACAATGACTTAAACAAAAACTACTATTTCAAAAATCACTTGACCATTTTTAATGATTTATATCTCGTTCTTCACGGCGGAGACAGAGCTTTTTTCCATTTTCATCGGAGTTGAAAAATCCCTTGCAATATAAGAAAAAGCGATCCTTTATAAAGGGACAAATATAATTTAGTCCGCTATTTAAAGGAATAGATTCTTACCATGATGCTTTCTATTTTATTAAAATTCGTTCAGTGATAATGAATTTATAAGAAAATGAATACATGAACCGACAGAATTACCAAGTAAACCAAAACATTTTCTTTGATACAACAATGGCTGAAACAAAAATTACTATTTCAGCAATCACTTATCCGTTTTTAATGACTAATATCTCGATATGCACGACGCAGACAGAGCTTTTTTACGAATTAAAAAAAATGTCGAATACTTTTGTAGTTGTAGATGTCGCCACTTATGTGAAAGCAAACGGTATCGTAGGCATTATTTATTAATTTCTCTTACCAATATCGTAAGATCAGATTCATATATCTTCTCTGTAGCTTTACAAACGTGTCACATTGACCATGCAGTGTTCTGAAGAGTCCCTTAAGGACGAAACAGTTAACTGTTAACACTTGATATGTGTTCATTAGATCGTGGACCCCCGTGGTTCTACAGGTTTCGAGCTACCCACGGAAAAATATAAGAGAAACAAAATCATTCTATGCCCGCTTAGCCACGAATTTTTTTTTCTTTTTATTCACGGGTACTAAACTTTACATTTGTAAATTTCGTTAAGTTTTACATGGTTCTAGTTTCTAATGTAAATCTTAGGAGTTTGTTATATAAATAAAAACTTCAATCATTTAAGATAAAATTGATATAATTTTATACACAGTTTTCGAGATAATAAAAATTATTACAATAAATAGCGTCATACGTAGGCTTGGATAAAAACTCAAATATATATAATTTTAATAATTAATTTATATGACAGATTTTGATTTAGGATGAAAAAAAAAGAATATATTAGTCAAATAAAGCAATCTGCTTTGTCTGCTTGTAGTCCTACCTAGGGTCCCTGTATGTTGACATATTGGGATATCCAAATATTTCAACATACAAGGAGTCTAGTCCTAGGTAGAATGAAACGGTCACATAATTATGGTTAGGATGGCAGTTTTATGACATTATATTCAGTTATAGGCCAACGATATTTTTAATGTCGCAGATTTTAATGGCAATAATTGAATATAAATATATAATAAAGTGTCTGAGTGACATTTAAAAACAAAATCATTGCAAATATACATTTATCTAGTTTAATCTTGGGTTTAATCCTCTTAATTCTGAAAATAAACTATATATTTTGTTAAATTTTACGTACATAAAATCAAAATAGTATCGCCAAATAAGCGACTTCAAAAGAAAATGTTGCATACTTAAAAATCTTATTATATTATAGTTATCAATTATAAGTGGGTATCCATCTTTTATATTATTTATTGTAAAAGGACAACACAAAAAGTTTACCATCTTAAAATTTTGTTTTTACTTTGGTTGGCCTATGTACTGCTTGCAAACAAATAAAGTATCCTACAAACAATAGTTTTTAATATTAAAATGTATCTAAAATCTACAATTAGAGTGATATATTTTACATTTATTGTATAGGCAATAAGCTATGTCAACTTAACTTTAGGAATTTTGACCAAAACCTGTCAAACATAAAACAATGCTGGGTAATAAAAATACATAATTTTTAACGAGTTTCTAAGAAGAAACTTTTAGCTTTCAGTTTACTCCTGCTGAGTTCAAACAGCTTAAAGCCTTAATTAGACAATATATAGATATTAAGCGTCAGTAACGGAATTTTTTATTTTACAAAATTAAAATTACAAATAATATATTATTTTAATAAATGAACTATATAATACTCCATTATTATAGCCTGTTAGTGGTTGTATAAGATATAAGCATACCTGCTTTGTCATTTTTTACTCTTTTTAAGTTAAAAAAGATTAGAGTTTATTCACCCTCAACCGCAAGAAAAATGCCTGGCCGGTATAGAAAATAACTTGAGTGGGCACAAAAACCTTTCGGACAAAAATATAGAAATCTTCCTTGGCTATTATCTAACGCGTATATATGTGCTTTATTGACTTCCAGAAAGCGTTCGGGGAGTTTTAATATGAAAACTTACAAAGATACTCAAAGGCAAGAACATAGATAGCGGGTACATCAAACTTACACTAAATATTTACTTCGAGCCAGATTTGATATGTACTTACCATAGCAAGGAAATACAAATAAACAAAAACAGCGGTTGACAAGCCCTTGATATTTCTAAACCAGAGAACGAAATTTCAATGGTCAAAAAGGCCGGGACGGCGGCTATTTTTGATTTGCCGCTTTTACTTTGGTCAAATCCAATCCGTCCATGTTCTATTATCCGTGGGAAAATTACTAACTGCTGTTTTCTAAGACTTACTTTCCTACTCCTGTTTAATATCTATAAACAAGCAGTCTTTCATGATACTTTGATTGATTGCAAAGCGGACATAACTTTAAATCTTTGTTGGTCTTCGTCGGAGTTTGTGAAAATAAAAAGTCGGTATATTTTGACACCTTGTCAATTCTAAAATACAGAAGATGAACCATAAAGCTGACCTTTAAAACCATTTAAATATATCTAAATGTTCCTTTTTAACAACTTTTAAACCGAGGTTCTTAATCCTGCGCTATCTTTTCTTAACCTTTTTTTCTCTCTCTCAAATCTATTGAACCGAATCAATAACTCGTATAAGTTAAAAGCTAAGAACAAAATATTCTGATGCTGAAATAGAAAAGGTAGATGTCCCAAATACAAATAGTAGGGGAGGCCGTCAAATTTTTTTGAAATTATTTTCTTATTCAGTAAACATTAATAGAATTGTACAGTGAGCAATTCTAAGAAAAAATGTCTATATAAACCCATCCTATTTTCCGATTGGCTTAGTCGCAAAATGCAAAAGAAGATATGAATTCGAGGAACTTTTTGTCTTAGTAATGCATATATATTTATTAGTAAGAGCTATACTTAAGCTAAGTATAAAAAATAGTATGACTTATCTCTAAATATGGGAAATATCTCTGGCAAAATTGTCAAAAATTGAATATTTGATTTTTTGATAATTTTGCCAGACATATTTCCTATACTTAGTTTAAGTATAGCTTTTAAGAATAACCATATATGCAATACTAAGAAAAAAAGTTCCTTGAATTTATAACTCATTTTGCATTTTGCGCATAAACCCATCGTATAACAAATTTTGCTTAGAATTGATCAATGAACAGTTTTATCGATGTTTGTTGACTAAGAAAATAAGTTCCCAAAATCTTCACGGCCTCCCCTACTACAAATAAGTGCTACAAAATACATGGTGTTTTTATAAAAGGTAACACGTCGATTTTGTTTGCCTCAGCGACACTTTTTGGCTGTCTTGCAATTTTTGTAGCACGCACCTCCTGAAGGCTAAACTTTACCTATATATTTTTAATAGAGAAAATTGGTGAAGCGATGCCTTGTTTTGAAGGTCCTTTGAGTTTCTCTATAAACTAAACTAAGATTTCCAAAATCTATTGATTAGTTTTAAGATATTTGCCTTCAAATTTACCATGGAGGGATAAAATAGTATGTATTTTGAAAATTAAAATAAAAGTCCCGAAACACATTGATTGACATTTTACTTAGATTTAATTGGGTATAGGGATTGGCAGAAAAAGACAATTTTTCTTCAGCAACGTTTCGATTTGTATTAAATCTTTATCAAGCCTCAGAAAGCCCGGTCTTATACAAATTGAAACGTTGCTGAAGAAAAATTGCCTTTTTCTGCCAATCCCTATACCCAATGAAATCTAAGAAAAATTATATTCCAAGGGAACGAATCCAACATAAACATTGATTGACTTTTTATCAAAATAATATTTTATAGTTGCTTCTATTTCTTATTTAATTTTTTAAAATATTTTTAATATTTAATTTTTATTTATCGGTAATTGTTAAATTTGGAAATTGGGAGGCAAATATCTCAAACGAATCCACAGATTTTGGAAATTTTTACAGGAAGATCATCCTGGCTTTATAATTCTTATCAAGTGCCTAGAGCAGCAGCAATGAAGTTCCGAATAGCCATGAAGAATAAGAAGAATAAGTTATTTTGCTGTATACTTTAGTAAACCTTTAACTTGACCTTTCAATATAAGCGCAATGTAGCCAAAATCACAACCAAATGCAGAATTTTGCCTAGTTTCCAGGAAATCTTAAAATGCCATTGAAGAACAACATTCAGATCAACGTATAGGGCGCATTTAAGGTTACCTGGTAATTGTTTTGGTTTGGTATGGGTAGATTCCTACAATTTCGTTTATTTGCTGTATCGGGACTTTCTGAACACCCTCTATAAAAAATGACAGTTTTAAATACTTTATACGTACAACGTATTTTCTTGGATAGTAAGGTAGGTCTTAGCGAACACCGAAGTTTCTTGTACGCTCGCCCACTTTTTAAATGTCCTCTTCAAATTGCCTAGACTTATCTGAAAAGGTCTGCATTTCAGCGGTGTTTAAAAACTACTAAAGAAAATCGTGTATCGCCGGGCTCGTAATATATCCAATGTAGAACATTAGAGTTTTAACGCTTGTAGTTTCGTCTACATGTTAAATCAAGAACTGATTTATAAAGCGCTGTTTATAATTTTACTATGTGATACTTATGCGAAACCATGCGACGCCGGCTTTGTCAAGTCACAGAATGTGTGTTTGAGTTTTTTAAATATGTGAGACATAAGCGAACATTAAAAAATTGGGTGAGTGTACATTTAATCAAACAAATATTACAGGGCGTCAGATAACTAGCGGAATATCTTAATGTCAAAGTCAAGGTGACACTTTGAACGATATTATAAGCCATAAGCCATTTTTTCTAAAAGCGTTGTTTTCGAGATATTTCGGAGTCCCCGTACGTCAGTGTTCCGCTACTTATGGGACACCCTGTATAATGCAAGACGTTGGTTTTTAGTGGACCTCCTTGTCCCCTCAGTTCTACAATATATGTATATTACTTATATAAGCTTAGACAGACGTTACTATAAAAATGTTGACGTGTGGTCTGCTCGAAGAAGCGTTAGGACCTATAAATTGATACAATTAAAATAAAAATATCTAATGGCATCTTTTAAAAAAATTGTACAGTCTTGCACAATAAAAAATTTAACTATCTACTTTGTATTCGATTCTTTTCATTATTGTCATATTTTTAAATTGTACGTACATTTCCACGTCTCCCTAGCAACGAAAAGTTTATTCAAATAAAATAAAAATTACTCATTGTAGAGTTTTTGATAGGGATTCGCGAAATGTAATATTATTTTAAATTCTGTTTAAATTTCTTTTATTTTTAAAAGAACTTCTTTTTATTGGACCCGACTGTACTAGTTATTATAAACTTAAATTCTAAATATACTTTGAAGACACCAAAAACAAAGGCATTTGAAAATAATGTAATAAAAAAAAACTATCGTGTTTTTCGTGTCTTTTTTCAATTTTAAAAATCTATATACAGATAATGATTTAAAATAAATTAAAGATAAAAGTATACAAGGACATAATTTAAATATTTAACTCACATGTCATTTTTATTTTAATTTTGGGAAAAAAAAACATTAGCATGTAGGAAGACTTTGTACAGAGCATTTCAACAAAAATTTGTAATCCTTCTATTTAAAAAATTATTTTGGCGAGGGTGGAAAATTTGAAAAGTTGAAATTCTGCATTTTCCGATGAATGTTTGTGCACATCATGATTCTAGCTGTCGAAAAAATATGTATGACAGAGCTGATTTTTATTTTGTTTTTTACAAATACTGTTATATTGTTTTAAATTTTATGTACAGTGAATATCGCTTATAACGATATCGGTTATAGCGACGACATATTAGGGTCCCGACCGAGTTCTATAATATAACCCATTTTGTTACCTTTTTTCTCCATAACGACGCTCGGTTATAACGGCCGAAATTAAGCTGTCCGTTCAATGTTGTTATAACCTATATTCACTGTAGTAATATTATTTTTTGGAATTTGTCCAATTCCATTACAAGCAAAAAAATTTAATTAATTATACATTAATCTAGCCAGAAAATAGCAAAATTTAATATTTAAGAATAATGATGAAGGGGTGGGGTTTTTATCTACTGAAGTATGTGGACTATAAATTAAAGAGAAGAAACCCACAATTAAAAAAATATCACAAATGAGTTAACTTTTAAATATGCCTACAGATAAAAAAAAACAATTTTCGTAAAATTAGTTTTTGAACTTATTATACAGTTAGTCAGTCGTTTGTTTTTGTTTAATTAATTTACTTAACTCAGATATATCCCACTTCTTCAGGTTGGAAAAATATAATTCCTGATCACCTACTTTGATATTTGACCAAAATACTTGAGGGGTTACCAATGCCTTATTAATGCAGAGCTGCCAGGGTACCTAATATTATTGTGAAAAAATAGTGATTTTTTCAACGAATTTTTCTTAATTTTTGATTAGTTTTTTTAAGTATTTTCCTCCTCGGCTTGTTGTATTTTATGCTCAGTGTGCTGTCATAACATTCCAATTATAATTTTTTAGTTCTTTCTCCTGTATGTATTTGTCCATTTTTTATTTTTATTTTTTTTTTTGAATTTTTTATGATTTGGGGTGGCGCGTGACTGTTTTGAAAGGTATTTTAATTCTGTTTCCAATGCTGTTTAATTTTTACAAATCAATTTAGTATCCTTGTTAGTTGACAAATTTTGTGTTTTCGAAGTTGAATCTGCTAGATCACCTTAATGACATAATTAGTAATACAAAAAAGATTTTCGCAACCATTTAGCAAACTTAAAAGAAGTCTTTCAAAGAACCAGAAATTATTTACGTTTAAATGCCAAGAAATGCTATCCGCTTCAAAATTAATTTGATATATTGTAGCATGTAGTATCCTAGGCCCGAATCCAGACCAATAAAATAAATTTCAAAACAACATCACTAACAGAAACCGTCTAAAATAATCAAATTAGAAAAAGAAGATAAATAAGATGAAAAGCACAAAGTTCACACAGCACAAAGTTCACACAGTTCAAATACGTAAATTAAAAAAAGACGCAATGAAATAAAGAATAATTTTTTAAATTAATACCTAAGAAATTTAAGGAAATTCAATATCGAATTTAAGAATATATAAAAAAAGAAAAAGAAATGGTAAAACAACAAAAAACATTTTTGACATTTGTCTCTCCCAACATTTTCGATATCTTAAAATGTTATACACGTATGGATATTGACAGGTATTGAGTATTGACATATAACATGAGTCAAATTATGACTAAGCAAAAACAACGACCTCACATTTTGAAAGAATGATACTTATTTTATATTACATTCTGACAGACAGTGTTATACACAGAAAATCTATAGTCTACCTTTTAACTTCTGTCATTTTCGACAGGACTTGGGGTCACATGATAGCGCCACTACTCACATTTCTAACTTACATATAAACGGGGTCTGGTTGGTTTTTTATTTTATATTATTACTCAGTCTAACGGTTGGTAATTCGATTGTTTATGAATTAATGAGTGCTCTATTTAAACTATTTTAGGCCGATCAGTTTTAAAAGCAAAAATTTGAGTTTTGAAACAACATAAAACACCGATTTTTACTACATAACGCTGGTTTGATAAGTCTGTCACAAATTTGCAAATGCGTTAATGGCTAGCTAATAACTTTTTTGAGTACATAAACTCCCAGCACTAAACTCAAATAATGTCTTTTCAAACTGGCAAACCTGTGGGTTATCGATGGTGATTAAGCGATTTAAAAAATATATTTGTTATACATAATATAATTTTCGCATGCATTATATGATAATTATAATAAATAATAGTTTTCTTTTTTAATAATTCTAATATTCCGCAATAAATGCAACATATGAAGGGTTAACCGTACATTATTTGATTTGTTTCTAATACATTTTGTTTTTAATGGAAATGTATCAATATCATAGATGAGAGTGAGAGAGCTTTAAATTTTATTAAAAAATCGAAACTCGTGAATGGAGATATAAGTTGAAGTTTTTATGTACCATTAAGTTTATCATAATTAACGGATTAGATTTTCATACTACTTTTTATGTGAACTTTTATTCATTAAATAAATATTCTTGTCCAACACCACCCGTTAAACCCATTTAAACCGTAGCGGATTTGAGAGAATTGAAAAAACAGTCCCCTAGTGTGGTACAGTTTAAAATTATAAATTAATGTGATGTTAAGAAGTCTATGATATTAACACTACCCTTTAAAAACTCACTTTTTAAGCATCGCGAATTATATTAAAAAATCCCCTAATTCTTCAATTACACTTAATAGTTGTTTAAAAAACAAAACTATATAACCCTACTATAGTTTAAACAAATGTTACCACAACTGCAGCTGCTCCATACGCGCATGCATACGCTGTTTAAGCCACACCGTTGCCAAATATACAAATGATGTGATCGTCACGAAGTACAGGAACGCTTGCATCAAGCAGCTTGAGTCGTGAGCGAACGGCATCATTGTGTGACTGTTGGGGTCGGCACTTTCGAGCGATTCTACTATTAGGCCGTCAACATTTTGAATCTGTAATAAATTACAGACAGTTTAAAAATTATTAAACCCAAATTTTAATTAGTTTCTTAGAAATTCAGATTTTTTAACACACAATACATTTTCGATACAGTCTATTTTATCGTTTTATGATTCCAAAAGCAGCAATTAATTTTGGATTATTTGAGTAAGTTCAAAAGCTGTTTAAAGCTCAACGGTAATGCCAGAAAAAATGTCTTATACAAAGCCAAAAGCTTTAACACTGAAGAACGGCAGCGAATGCAGTCAAAAAGGGTGCTAACACAGGAGAAAATAGATTTTGAGAGAATATTGCATAGTGGGGTAGCGATTTGTGAGGTTATTCTTTATCATAATGGACTTTAATTTTTGCTTGGCATAACTATATGATCTTATAATTTGATTTTTAAATTTGAAGAAAAACGAACGTCTTTTTGTTATTATCGTTTGATCTCATAAAGAATTATAGAGTTATAGTTGGTTTAGATAAATGCAAATATGGTAATCACGTCGCTGAAGACACATTGAAAAACGCAAGCAACTAAATACAGACGTTTGACAATATATTTTGACAGTTGTTCTACACCGGACAGCAGTCAAATGTATCTAGGGCGTCTAGCACCTGTATTTAGCCGCTTGTATTCTTAATTGTGCTTGGACCTTTACCTCTTGTCCTTTTTTTTTGTTCTAGCTTCAACTTGGCCTTGTTCTGTTTTACTCCCCAATTATATACTTGTGCCTCCATTTGGCCTTAAAACTGGCGGTGAATACAGTAAAAAATTCCAACACAGGAGAAGATGCTTTTTTATAATTTATACCGGAACTAGCGATTTGTAGTGCTAATATTTACTATAGACTTGCATTTCTTCTTAGCATATCTAGATGATCTTATAATTGTATTTTCAGGCTCGGACAAGCAAATACGTTAGTTTAAAATTATCGTTGGTTGCCATTAGGAATGAAGTCGTAGTTAACCCGGATAAATGCAAATGCAGTAAAAGTAATATTGGATATTTTGGTTATCACGTCGATGTCGCCGATTTGATTTGTGCGCAGATCTCTCATGTTGTTCTGTTTTCAATTTATTTTAATATAGATTTTCATTTTGGCTTTGCATATCTAGATGATCTTATAATAGTCTTTTCCGACATGGAAAAACAGAAATGTCCTTTTTAAATTATCTTTTGACGTCATAATGACGTCGTAGTTAACCCGGAGTAATGCAAATGTGGTAAAGGAAAATTGTGTTTTCGGTTATCACGTTGATTTCGTCGAATTGTTGTTTTACTACCCTTTGGTCTACTTTTGCCGCTATGTGAGCAAAAATGTGACAGCATGACAGCATTCAACAACGTTAAAAATTGAGTCAAAAAGGTAAACATGAGAAGATGTCTTCTTATAACATACTGGGAATGGCGATTTGTTGTGTTGTTTTTATGATAAAGTTCAGTTCTGCATGCTTATCTAGATGATCTTGTGATTCGCTTTTTAGACATGGAAAAGGAGAAACGTCACTTTGACATTATCTTTCGATCTCATATAGAATTAAGTGGTAGTTAACCTTGATAAATGCAAAAGATGGTAAAACTATTATTTTATATTTTTGGTTTTACTCCTTTTCCCCCTATTTGAGCAAATAAATAACAGCTTTCAAGAACAATACTTTAAAATAGCGGCAAACGTAGTAAAAAAATGTCCAAAAGCAGGAGAATATATATAAATATATACCGGGGATGGCGATTTGTGGTCGCTATTTAGACATATTACGTATATGGAACCTATATAGAATAAACAGTTACCTCTTTTGGTTGGTGTTGACTCTCGTTGGCCACAAAGAAAGTCAGCTTGATGGCTTCTTGGACTGGGGGCATTTGCATAACTGAAGCAGCGCGTGGTTCGTCTAATGGGGTCCCGTTAGAAATGTGAACAGTGGCATCTTTCAGTCAGTAGCATTTTTTGGAGCATGCGCATTTGCGCACGATTGGGATGTCTTTTGTGTATCGCGTACCGTCTGCGCAGGTTAAACGCACCTGGAACAAAATATAATGTTTGTTTTAAATATGTTACATACGGTGGCTATTTTAAAACATAAAATGCCTTCAACTAAAGATGGTTTTTGAGGATATTACATGAAATATCAATTTTGGTTACAAGGATGTCGTCTAAACGAGGTGGTATGTCCTAAGCGACCCAAAAGGCAAGTATGTTTTCAGTTTGCGTTACACTGCTAGCTTACTACCATAGCTCAGCGATTTTCAAACTGGGTTCCGAACTTAACCCCAGGGTTCCGCGAAGCAGTAATAATGTTCAAACATGTTACGCAAGAAGTTAATAAAATATTTGTGGTATCACCCAACAATGAAATAGTAAATAGTGTCATGTAAATAAAATAAATATTCTTAGTAGAGTAATGTAAGTTTGGAAATTGGGACAATCACCTGCTTACTCTGCGAAATGAGGTGATAGTAAATGATGGTATTTCTTAATGACTTCATTTTAATTGTCATCAAGAATAACTGATGTCAAGTGGCTACAATGTTTGGCATATCTTGCCTATATCTTTTCAAGCTTTATTGAATTAAACTTATCACTTTAAGGAACTACTGTGACAGTTATCTCACTACATGACAAAATTCAGGCTATGTTAAATAAAATACAGTTTTGGGAATCTTGACTAAATAAAGTAGTGACTGAGTCCGCTGCTGCTGAATGCCATTACTAGCAGAAATCACTTCTGAGGTAACCAACTATCTTCAGAACCTGCAAGTTTCAATCAAAGAATATTTTCCAAGGCGAGAAGAGAATCTTGATTGGTTTCACAATTTGTTCTCAGCTCATCCAACTCATTCAACTCTAACTGTAAATCAAACTGAACAGCTAATTGATGTTGCAGCCGATAAAAACCTTGAAACTACTTTTAATTCAGCTACTTTGTTGAAGTTTTGGGCCCAGTTTAGAAGTGAATATCCGGAATTAGCTAATTTTGCTGTTAAAAAATTGTTGCCTTTTCCTACAACAAAGTACTTATGCTCCTACAAAACATTGAACCCGATATTGAGAAACTTGCCTCAAACAAACAGGCCCATCCATCGCATTAAGTTTAAAAAAAAATAACAAAATATTTTTAATACTTATTTTACTGTTTTTAGTATTTCCGAGTTATTAATATATCACGCACCTACTTAGTTCTTACATTTTTAGCTCATTGAAGGAAAAAAAAGTTGCTTCGATGTCAATTTTTTTTATATATCTTTGCGATTAGATGATTTTTAAACTTTTTTGTCGCGCCGTCCGTCTGTCTGTCTGTCTGTAACGACCACCCCGCCATACTCAACTACTTGCCCGATTTTAATGAACTTTGGTACCTAAATTGGGTTTTGGCTCGAGATGGTCCCATTTAAAAATGAATAAGATCCACCGAACATAAGCCGAAAAAAAGGTTTTGGTTAAAATATTACTTGTGTGGTACTATATTAAATAGAACTGCGGATAAAGATAAAAAATACATTATAATTTATTTTGTTCAGTGGTGCTACACTAGGGGGGGGGGGAATCTCCTATCGGACGCGACTCGGGTGGCGGATAGGGGGTTATTTTCGCGGACCAAAATGGGTAAAAATTACATTATACATTAATGGTGTGAGCTGCTTAGTGGTCATAAATTGGCAGACTATTTTTTATTTACTCTATATTTGGAAGCTTAAAAAGTAGTGTTAATGTAGATTTTTTTGCACAAAATTCCCTAAAAAAAAAGCTTTAGGGTTCCCCACTCTACAAAAGTTTGAGAACCACTGCCATATGTTATAAAATTACATAAATAACTACCTTTCTTTTTTTACTCTTTTTAGCTTGGCAACATTGCGACCCACAACCACCGACGCATTTGGCCATTTTTAGCGGTTTCCTAGATCTGCAACCGTTTTCTGAGAAGTATTCCTTGACTTGTTCTTTTCGGCACGTGGGTACTAAAAACAAGGTAAGACAATTTTGCATAAATTTATCTGTAAATACGTAATTTATGATAATGGGTTTTGGCTAAATTGCACATGCACATTCGCGTAATGGCCTCTTTAAACCAACATGCATATCCTTTTAAAATCGATAGATCTAATATTAAATCTGCTACTGAATAAACTATTTAAAGTCAATTTACTTCTGGTACTAAATTTCTAATAAACTTGCTTTTCTAATAGAAGCTGATTATAATCGTAATAATTACTGATCGTAAAAGTTACTAACCGCTACTAAAATAAGTAAGCCCAATCCACCTCTATGGATGCTTAGAAATACTTACACTCCTCCTCACCTTGCTCGCAGTATTTTCCTTTGAAGCCTGGCCTGCATCGGCACATGTATTCACCGTTGAAAGATGGTAGGCATTTACTTAAAATAAAAATATATCTGTTAAAACCCTTTATTTCGGTTATTATCAAAATTTGAACTACAGTAAGTGTTCTTAAATCTCAAAAATTGTTGTACTATTTGTCTCACAAAAAACTTGTTTTAAACTTTTTAAGAGACCTACAGAAACCAAATTATTAACATTTTCGTTTACATAATGCAGTTGGCGTAAAAATAAATTTTAGGTTGGTATCCAGAAATGCAATAAAGCAATCCAGAAATTTTTAAGGTTTTTTACCTGTCATATTTGCATTTGTTGCCAAGACAAGGATCGACTGGTACCGCGGGTGGTTCGCCGATCATTTCATCTAAATCATCGTCCATTCTCTCTTCAACTTTCTCTGGAACCTGTAAAATATGGTTAATTTTTTAGTCATTTCTACGTAAGCTTAGACTGCACTAAGTGAAATTACACTGCAGCGGAACTGAAATAGCTTTACAACGATTATTCTGCTCTAGTTCGCTATTTTTTAAAGCTCATTTAAGCTTAAAGTCATTCAATTGTATATTGTAAAAATCAATTTTCTCTATAAAATTTAATAATAAATTTTCTAATTGTGTTCTCTTTAAAGTAACCTCTGAGGTAGATGATTTGATTGAAGATTTTAATCTATAATGATGTGCGGTGTAGCGCAAAGTAGTGCGGGATATTTCATTAAAATTCCATTAAATAATATTTTGCCGCGTCGTGTCGCGCAGTTCCGCTGGGGTGCAGTGCCGCTTAGTGCAGTCTAGCTTTAAGTAAAGCCTTCTCATTGCTTTACTACAAACGAATGTTAGAATGCAAAACTTTAACAGTTCACTTAAGGTTTTGTTACAAAATAAGTTGTTTTTGCTGTGGCTTTCCAGGAGGGAAGCATGGGGCCAGGCCTCGCCCCAGACTATAAAACTCGAGATCAAAAATTATAAAAAAATATAGAAATTAAAAATTTTTGAAACTACGCACACCTATGTGGCTAAAAAATAAAGTTTAAAATTTTTGGAATTTACAATAAATTAGCTTTTTGCGTACCTCTTCTTCTTCCAGTTTGTCTTGTTCCATCATTCCGCAGCCAGGCTGAACTTTTTGTTGAGTCTTTGCGTTACCGAAATCGACTTGCTTATGATTGATCCATACTTCTTTCATGCAACCTAAAGCAAGATTCACATTGTCATTTTTAAGGTTTATCTACAGTAAGTAATTCAGAGAGACTTATTCTTAATGAAGATATGACATTTATTTTTAGAAGAGAAACTAATGCAAACCTGATGGTTCAGAAGGCGAGCGTCTGCTTTGCAATCAGAGGGCGGTCGGTTCGATGCCCATGCCTGCCAGTACAAACTCGATTCTACTATCCATTTGTGAATAAAGATTTACCCTTGGTAGAGGTAACGCCTGTCTTGGGCGGAGGTTGAGCATCAACAAAGTAGGCAAAGTTAATAATCAATACAAGGTCGAGGTTCGGAAGGCACCAAGTAACTTCAAGTTAGATTATTTTGGTCTCCACCGAATTGAGCTGACAAATTGTCTGCAATAAGCGGACAGAGCCAATAAGAAAAAACGAAACGATGCAAACAAATTAGGGTGTTTCTTACCATAAAACCAGAAAATTGTCATTTATTTTGCATTTGCCGATGATAGTGGTTTATTGACAGCGGAAAAAGTATTCAATAGTCTAGAAAAACTGCACAATGCAGTCATCGAATGATTTGACCAAAGGATGGTGAAATTTAGGTTGATTTTACGAAGAAAAGAATGAATCACATGCAATACAATCCAAGAAAATTATCTGGGTACATTACTTCATGCCAAATTACATTGGAAAGCGCATGTTAAAAACAGAAGAGATGCTTGAGCTAAATTGTAGAAAAATGTACTGGCCAATTGAAACAATACCCAATTTAACCATTAAGGTTTACAGACAAATACGGAAATCATTACGGAGTGTTGGTATTTAACTTTGGGGTCATACCAAAAGGAGTAACCTCGTAGTTGTACAGAACTTTCAAAATATAGTACCCAGAAACATGTTAATGTCCTTTGCTACGTACGAAAAAGTGAACTTTATGGGGCCCTAACCAAAGAAACTGTAGCAGAGTCTATCAAAAAGTATGTAAAAAGCCATGACGATCAACTCCATGGCATGTGATTGTGAAATGAGCTTCTAGACAATATTGACTAAGGCTAGAGAGAGTGAACCCGTTTGAGCTAGTAAATATAATAATTAAAGCAAAATAATGACACAAACACAACAATATTGTGATTTAAAGTTGGGGTAAAGGGGGTAAAACTGGAGAGTAAACCGTAACTTTTCCAGTAAATTAATTTAAAAAAAAAATGATAATCATTGCTACTTTCCCTAAACTTACCATAAAAACTAGTCAAGTTCCTTAGATGCCATTCGCTGAAAGCCAGTTCACCTGCTTCGGGCGGTATTCCGCCCAAGTACATGGGTGAAGTTAGTCTTAAGTAGTCTTTGGATCCCTCATTTATGATGCTTCTAGCCAAGCCTTTGTCGACGCGCAAGGTGAAGTTCTTTTTGATGGCCAGTAGTTCTGCTGTGTGGTACTGACCGTCGGAAACCATTTCGAAACTGCAAAAAGGCATCACAATGAGAAGAGACCAGTATTTTAAAACAATTATTAAAGATTGGATTATTATTTTGGAAAAAATGTGGATACACTTGATATTAAAAATGGGTAGAAGTTTGAGTCGATTTTTATGCTCATTTTATGCATGATTCTTAATAACTGTCCGGAGTGTTCCGCCCAGTTGTAACGTTTTAGAAAATGTTTGCATTTGATTTGATTAAAGCGTCCAAGAACTTCGTCAGCAATTTGAGATTTTAAGTACCATTTAATCAAAAAGTTTTTCTTTCCGACAGTAACAGTAACGGTGGTTAATTTTTAAACCTTACCCACCAGGGGAAACAGACGGAGAGTAAATGAGGCATGATGTCCGACGCAAAGCCTTTTAAAGGCGACGCGCGGCGATGCAAGGACTTACGTCACATAACACGGAAATCTAGATTTGCCTCAGTTTTTTATCTCTAATTCTCTGTGCGGCATACACTTCAATAAAAAAAGCATACCTATACATGGTCGAAACGGGATAGTTTCCCACGTTATAGCTGACTCTGATCCTTCCACTGAACAGTTCGACTGCCAAATGTTCATGCTGACCGTCGTACATCAGGACGCCATTTTCTTGGGTGGTGGCGAACACTATTGTCACGTTTGCTTCAGGCTTGGTTCTCAACGGTTCCAGTTCAACGTAGGAGGTGTTGTATGTAAAACTGAGACTTGTCAGGTACTCACAGCGTTTTCCTAGAAATATTAATAATAATGATTTATTTATTTTAGATATATAGCGGAAGATTAGGTTAAGCACAGCTATCTTTAGTGGAAATACGATCTATAATACAATATTTTGATGGCAAATGTATCTTTTCGTTACTTTTAGTAAGCACCAGCGGAACAAATTCCATCGAAAATAATATCATACGTGTTAAACCTGACTAATCATATGCGTGCATTTTAGGGAGACTTTTCCTGATTTGAAGAATTTGAAGAAATAGGGGACAATTCACCAAATAATATCCTGTATTTTATCCACTTGATAGACGAAGAAAATAAGTTTAATAAGTAAATACATAGAGGAGTATACAGGGTGTCTTATAACTTAGGGGCCATAATGCAGCAGGTGATGGTTATTTGTGATAAAAAAGTTTATATAACCTGGGGGTCAACACTCATATTTTTTTAAGATATAGGATTTTTGAAGCTTGAGGAGGAGGGGGAAAAAGGGTTTTATAAAAAAAGCAAATCTGTCATTCCCAAATGAATACTTGGCTAATTGTGATTCAAAAATGTGGTATAAAAAATAAAAATTTTTGATTTTTTTTTGTTTTTGCTTATTTATTATTATTATACTTAAGACTTATTTTTAATAACAAAAAACATTAAGAAAAAGATTGCGTTTATTATGGTATTCATAAAAGTTTTTAGCAAAAAAATAGTTTTTCCTAAAAAAATTTAACCATATAATTTTTTAGAAAATTTTGATTTTTTAAATGTTTGCTTTTGTTTCAATACACGACGTTACCAAATTTCAGATTTTTACTGCGTTTTTCTAAAAAGTTATTATGAAAGAAGTTTAAAAAATCGCCAACTTTGATGCTTTATATCTCGATAAAGAAAGAGATTTGACCCCTGCATTATATAACCTTTTCCATCAGAAATTACTTCCTCTCTCACCTGTTGGCCTGTGGCCCCTAAGTTATGGGACACCCTGTATAGGTATATTCCTCTATGGCAAATATAAGAAGTTGATTCCAGAATATATAAGATGTTACTGTCAGTCTCAGTCTTTCTTATAGATGAACAAAATATTGCAGAACTTCCTTAAGCAACAATACACCTAACACCACTAACATTTTGCCCGTTTTTGCAAAACAAAAATTATTTAAACAAGTTGGTTGTTGGTGGAACACAATGTCATACCTTAACATAAACCGTTTTTCTGAAAGCGAATTTGAGCGCGTTGACTGTTGTGTCAACTGCATAACAACCAGAAGCATTTTTTACTTAGTATGCAAATATGATTCTTAGATATCAAGCCAGAGTCAATTGTTAACTCTACAAATTTGCTGTGATTATGTTATCAACCTTCAAAGTTCAAAGATTTGAATCAAAACACCCTTTAATAAGTTCTAAATCATTTTAAATTATAGTTCGTAAAGTGCTAACATCACTACAGTTCCACAAAATTGTAAAGTCATCAGCAAAAATGGTTAATTTTCCATAAATTATATAGCCTCGTAAGATCCTTAAAAAATAATATAAAGAGGGCAGGACAGAAAACTGAGCTCTGCGGCACACCCCATTCAATGCTTCCAGAACAAATCACTTAAATGGCTAGTAATGTAATGACAGCGTAGCCAAAAACATAGACGGATAGAAGTTGTAGCTGTTTGCATGGTCGCATCACAACAAAACCTTGGATATATGGACTGGAAAGTAAAATTTTATATTTCCAAGTCAAAATACATGGGCTACGTGTGTTGTGCAGAGACTTACCAGAGTATCCTGGAGCACATTTGCACAAATAATCGTTGGCGCCAGAAGGCTGGAAGCACACTCCATGGACGCAATCGTGATGTTGACAGGGCGACGTCTGCGGATACATCATCGAGACCATCGGTGAAATTTCACAGAATTTTCCAGTGAAATCGCCCGCGCATTTGCACACGTATTCGTTTATGCCGTCCATGCAGAGGGCGCCATTCTGTAATTTAAATTGATAGTTTAGGCATTCCGTAGGACCTTTTTTAAAAAATAGGACCTTTTGCACGCACTCCTTTAGCTCACTTTATCCTTTATAAATGCGACATTAAATGACAGATGTCACGTGTTATTTAGAAGTCCAATTTTGACCTATTGCAGACACAATTTTTATTTGCAATATTTTTGTTATCCTTTATTTATCTGTCAAAAGCCTATTTTACTAAGATTTTACTAAACAACGAATTTTTCTATTTTTCGCTGTAAGGCCTTGTTTGTTGTAAAAACAAATAGGTACTAACTTATAACCCTAAGCTGTTATCACAGCTACAGTAACCTGTCACTCAGCTACGACCAAGTGTTATCCCAAAAACCACCTTCGCCACCAAAAAACCAACTATTACCACCTTCCCCTAGCTTGTACTACCAAAAAACTAAGTCCTACCACCTTTTCCTTGCTTCTAATAATAAAAAACCAATTACTACTACCTTCCCCTAGCTCCTGTCACCAAAAAACCAACTACTATGACCTTCGCTTAGTCTCTACCACCAAAAAACCAACTACTACCTTATTTGATTATGATTGCAGTAAATGGTTTTGTGGTGGCAGAAGCTAGGGAAAGGTAGTGGTAGTTGGCTTTTTGATGGAAGACGCTAGGGAAAGATGGAAGCAGTTGGTTTTTTAGTGGTAGAACCTCGGAGAAAGTGGTAGTAGTTGATTTTTTGCTGGTAGAAGCTAAGGGAGGGTGGTAGTGGTTGAAGCTAAGGGAAGGTGCTAGTAGGTGGTTTTTTTAATGGCAGAAGCTAGGGGAAGGTGGTAGTAGTTATTTTTTTGCTGGTAAAAGCTCCGGAAAGGTGGTAGAAGTTTGTTTTTTTGCTGGTGTAAGATATGGAAAGGTGGTAGTAGTTGGTTTTTTTGGTGGTAAAAGTTAGTGGAAGGTGATATTAATTAGTTTTTTGCTGGTAGAAGCTTGGGGAAGATGGTAGTAGTTGGTTTTTTCCTGGTAGAAGCTACGGAAAGGCGGTAGTAGTGATAGAAGCTAGGCGCAGGTGGAAGTAGTTGCTTTTTTGCTGATAGAAACTAGGGAAGGTGATAGTGGTTGGTTTTTTGGTAATAGGAGCTAGTTGATTTTTTGGTGGTAGAAGGCAGGTAAACGTGGGAGTAGTTGGTAGTATTTTTTTTGGATAAAACTGATTTGTACCTAAGTGATAGATAGATAGGTAACTGTTTCGGAGTGGTAGCAGCTTTGATTTATTAGGTAGGATTTGTTTCGACCTCATACTATTCGCTCCGACATCGAAACGTATAAAAGTTGGTCAGTAACATTCTGGTAAGGGTTACCGCGCATTGGTCGCTATCTTGAAATAATTGTCTGGTATAAAAAATATTTTAAATTAACATTACATTTTGTCATAACGTTATATGAGCGACAACACTGTCTCTAAATAAAGGAACTAGTAGCCTGCGTTATGCGAGCACAAGTAATGTCAAACATTATCCGTTGGTAAGAGATAAAGTTTGAACCAGGTATTTGCGCATGCCTCAAATAAAGGATAACTGAAAAATTCCTAAAGTTGGATGGCGCTATCTAATAGTGCTGCATTTTTTTTTCAAAAGAATTCGCTATAAAGTGACACCACACCAATAAAAAAACCAAGCTAAGACATGCCCTTTACTCAATGCTGCGCAGTGATCAAAGGGGCCTCTATCTATTTTTTTGTTATTTTCTTTTAAGTTGCAGTCATGTTTTGCTTACCTGGCACATGTGATTCTCACAATCGTCGATGTTTATGGAACAGTTCTCGCCCTTAAAACCAGGTATACACTCGCAAGTATAATAAGTATCGTGATCGACGCAGCGAGCATTATTTTTACAAGGATTGTAGTGTTCAGTACAAAAGGGAATTTTCCGCTCACAGTGTTCACCTAAAACCAAATTTAATAATAATTATTAACTCTAAACTAATTATTTTAATAAATAGACGTCGATGAGTATAAATTAAACAAATCGATATAAAAAATAAATGGATCCATGACGGATCTGATACCTTCCTAGCTAGCGTATAAGCACACTTCAAGTGAAGCCATGATAATATAGCAGCCTTAAAAACAGTTTTTGTAAATATCTCAGAAACTAAAGCTCTTACGAAGTTTTTTTACTAAATATTCACGGTAGATATTGAAAAGGAATAAAGAAAATCGCGACCGACATTCGTTTAGTAGTTTTACTTCCTCTGACACGTGCTTATTATTAAACTCTTTATTTAGCCAAATTTCAATTTTGGCTCTAGCTGTTTGATTCCATTAATGAATGGCTATAATTTTGACGTTTCTTGATAATAGATTGCCCATTTTTAAAGGTTTGTGATATTTTTACACATTGCAAGGAATCAGGAAAAATAGAGTAGCTTACCCATGAATCCGGCGGGGCACTTGCATTCATAGGAGTTGACCAAGTCGATACAGGTGGCGTTGTTTTGGCATTGGTTGTTAACACAGTCGTCAATATTGGTCTCGCAACGGAGGCCCGTGTACCCTGGGAGACATTGGCAGCTAAAAAGAGAGAAAAATGCTGGGTAAGAAAACATAGATGTTTTATTGTTTTAAGATCATATCAATAATTATATAAATATATCGTCGGTCCAATGCCAAAGTCACGAATGTGCAAATTTGGCAATTTTCGCCGATGTACAGCAGTATGTACAATTTTATTCATAGTATTCAATGCCAAAAGCGCGAAGGTGTTTGCTCTCTCTCCCCCTCCATTAAAAATTTAAAAAATGAAATCTCTATTTCAGGCAATGTATCTTCAATGTTTAAAACGCGTTTTTCTCAAAACATCAATTATGCTCATTCGTGACTTTGGCATTGGACCTACGATATGAATAGCTAATCATTTTTCGATAAAAAGAAAGTTTATTTGACGCTGTAACTCGAAAATCCCATTATTTTTCATTTCATTTCGATTAGTAATTTAAGTTTATTATCACACATATCATTGCGGCTTGATAATATTTCTAGCAGATTTTAATCAACTTAAAATATTACTCTATGTAGATGAAATTGGCGCTTTTTATTTTATTTTATTTTATTTTATTTATTTAAACCAAAACGTTTGTCTAACATCATTAAGAGCTTGTCAAATAATTAGCTGAAAAGCTGGTTGTGATTTTTGAATAAAAAGAAAGTTTATTTGAGGCTATAACTCAAAAATCGCATTAATTTTTTATTGACCATACTTGTCGAATGGTAAGACAAGCCTTACTTTCACACATACCGTATTTCTGGGAGATATTGAGGCACCAACTTAAAAACTTACGGTATACAGGCGAAATTGGCGCTTTTTGTTTCAATTTATTTTCTAAATAAACGTTTAATCATTAAGAGCGTGTCAAAAAATCCATCGAATTACGAACAATAATACAATACAAAACAAGATCAAACATTTGAGGTACAAAACAATAAACAAAGAATAAGAATTTGCGGTAGCTACACATAATATAAAAAAGCAATATTTTTTATTTAGAATTAAGTGCTGTTACCTTCTTTGTCAAAACTTACCTGAATCGTCCTTCTTCAAGGACTTTACAACTCCCTTCGTTCCGACACGGGTTTCCGTAGCAGGCGTCGATCATAAATTCGCAGTTTTTTCCATGGTAACCTGAAAAAATACATTTTGCCTATCAAAGATATCTTTAATTTTTCTACGCGCAATGATGAATAACATACAGGAAAATATATATTCTTCAGCCGCGTAATTTTATTAACTAGGTTATCTGAAAATGCACCAAAACTATTTAAAACGGCGATATAATGAAACAAATGCTTGTCTGTTACTGTATCTTATACTGGATTAAATTAATTTTGCAACGCTAGGTAGCTGTCACTTACTTTTGCTGGTTCTGTCAACGGAGCTAGACATTTTACTACTGCCTTCATAGAGTGCATTAGGAGACCATAGCGTTCAAATATTTTTAGCTCCGTTAACAGAAGTAGTAAAAATAAGTGAAGGGTAGCGGTGCAAAGGCAATTTAATCTAGTATAAAGTCCTTTGACATTTTGTTTCAAAATTTGCGCTGCATTTGTGTATTAAATAAGTTTGGTGCTTGTTTGCCATTGCTCGTAAACAAACCATACCAATTTCCGTGAACTATTCTGGTTTGGTGTTCTTTTTTTAATTTTTGGTTAGTACAAATGTACTAATGGCTAAGATACATGCAAGGTATTTATAAAAAATTATATATTTTTTTGATATATATCCTTATTTTTTCCATTCGCCGTCACCTAGAGCATTGAAGGACGTCAGTCATATTATTAGTATGTGCGAAAATTTTCTTAACAAGTGGGGATTTTCTTTAGTATTACGATAACCGAGAAATTCTTTCTGCTGATAAGTTTTGCTTGTCTTAAAACTGCTTGAACACCCATCAGATCAATGTTGACTTGCACAGTATACAGGGTAGAACACCAAACACATGTTTTAAATAAAAGTTAAGTACCCTTATTTGAATAGATAGATAAAAATTGTAACCAAAAAAATTCTTTAGGATTAAAAGTTCAGATTCGAAGTTTTAGCCTGATATGAAGAAATTTTCCGATATTTTTTAAAGTATTTTTGTATTCTGCATAATAAATGTATTGCAAATATATTCTCGACTAGCACCTGTTGCACCAAATATGATTTGTTTGTCAGAATAACAAAATCCTTAAAAAATCTCGGAAAATTCAACATTTTCAATGTCGTCATAGTAATAGGGTGCGAAGTTCGCACTTGAATTTAACTTTTAATTCCAAACAACTTCTTTTGATACAATTTTTTTTGTATTTATTTAAATAAAAGTACATTACTCCTATGAAAAAGATGTGTTTTGTTTTCTACTATGTATATTTTGCAAGTCAACTTTGATTTGATGGGTGTTAAATACTTGTTGGGAGAAGCAAAACTTATCCGCAGGAGGAATTTTTCGATTAACGTAACATTTTTTTTCTCAGAACTAGTCATATAGAACTGCGTAGCGTAATACTAGTTACTAACAGCTAGATCGCGAGCTAGATTTTTTCCTATATTTTCGCTATTATATGTAGCTAATCTTAAATTGTCAGAAAAATTATAGTACGAGAGTGACTCAAATATGAACCGGAATTTGCGCATCGCGTTATCAAATTTTTGACCTGGGCTGGCGTAAAACTACCGGCTATCTGCAAAGTTCGGCGATAAAACACTTTCAATGGTTGACACTGACAAATTTTTCAGATGACCAAGAGACTGAAGAGGTAGAACCGCGGAAGCCAATAGTTCTTGTAACGGTTCTTTGTTGATTTTCTTTATGAACGCCGTAGAATTATTGCTACGTACTACTGGATGCAAGAGAACTTGCTAATCGGGAAAAAAGGTGAGATATGCCTATTTGAAGTGAGATTTTGTTTTATAAAAATGTCATGCAACAGAAAGCTGCATTGACTTAAGAAAAATTGCACAAATTGCATTGGGAAACACCTGAACACTCGCCGTACAGTACTTATTTATCGCCATGTGACTATTACATATTTGGGCCACTCAAAAAACGATTGCCTGAGAGGACTTTAAGGACAACGAAAATGTAGAAACGTTTGTGTAAAATTCGTTACTGACATGACTGGTTGCATGGGAGTAAAAAAACTTTCCATCCAGTGGGAAAAAGCTTAAATAATAAAGGGAATTAAGTAGAAAAATAAGATCATAACAAAAACATTTCATGTAAAAAAGCCAAGTACGTGAAAATGGTATTCCGTAAAAATAATTGAGATAAAAGGATAGCTAAGTTCTTCAATATAAATTTCAAAATGAAAGGTTTTTACTAGTTTGAAAAAGGTTTGTTAAACTATGCTAGCCGATCATAATTTTAATGATCAATAAACGAGTGAGTGAGTGGCAAATTCGACGTTTTTTAAAATTCTACAATACTGCTTTACGGAATTCCATGAAACTTGAAGGGATTATTAACTCTATCAAGGTTTACGACTGTGCAAAGTTAGAATTTCATACCTCATTCCGAAGTAGAATTATAGATAGGTCAAATATCGGCTGAAATGATTCAAGAAAAGGTGGTACAGTAGTTTGCGTGAACTTGGCGGAGCACTGCCGTGCCCCCAAATTTATTCAAACTTTTATTATTTTTAAAACAAAATTCCGGTTCATATTTGATTTACCCTGCTACCAAGGTTACCGTTGAAAGCTTTATACTAACCAGGTGCACATTTGCATTCATAATCTCTCTCAGGCAAGGTGAGGCATTTCCCGTTATTCTGGCAAGGAAATGTATAGCAAGAGTCGCATTTTGCTAGGATCTCGTTGCTTACTTGACCTAAAAATATTTTTATTCTATGGGTGACACACACCAAGGATACTTTTAGGGTTCCAGGAAAATTTTTGGTTAATTTTGTCCATTTTCAGTTAGTTTATTAACATAACATAAAAATTAGAGTATGCTTCTCTAGTGTGGTCACCTGAATATAACATTCACATTGAAGATCTAGAAAGGGTTCAGCGAAGATTTCTTAAGTTACTTTACTTTAAAACTTATGGAATATATCCTCCTCAAGGTTTTGCAGAGGAAAATTTACTTGAAATGTTCGATATGCAATCCTTATCTAACAGGAGGAGCTATTTCTCTCAGGTATTTCTGTTTAAGGTCCTGCACAACCAAATCGACTGTCCTGATATATTAAGTAAAATTAATTTTCTAGTTTCTCGTTTGTCTTCACGTCAAAATCTGACATTCTTTTTACCAAGAGTTCGAACAAATAAATTACAGTTTTCTCCACTTCATGTTATGTGCAGAACTTATAATAAATGTAACAGAGACCTTGACATATTTAACACCACAATCTCAAAAATTCGTGGTTATTTTACAACGTCATTCCCCACTCTCTGATATAGTAAACATTCTGTCCATAATTTTTAATGTAGTTTTTATTTATTTTAAATTTAATTTTATAACCATGTCCTGTGTGTATTTTTATAATTATTTTACATTTAATGTTTTTAACTTAGTTTATTGCTTGAGTATTTAGGTTGTGTAATTTTTAAGATTTTCCTGCTTTGTAATTGGGTTTTTTTTCCTGTTGAGCAGTGTAATAATAAATAAATAAATAAATAAATAAAGTGAACAAAGAAAACAACAAATTTTCGTGGCTAAGCGGGCATAGAAAGAATTTGTTTCTCTTATATTTTTTCGTGGGTAGCTCAGAAGCTGTACACCAACGGGGGTCCAAGATCTCATTGACACCTATTAAGTGTTGACAGTTAACTGTTTCGTCCTTAAGGCACTCTTCACACCACTGCATGGTCAATGTGATATTTTTGTAAAGCTATAGAGACGGTATATAAATCTCATCTTACGATATTGGTAAGATAAATGGAAAATAATGCCTGCGATACCGTATGCTTTCACACAAGTGGCGACTTCTACCAAATACAATAGAAACTACCAGAGTAAAAACAAAAGGTAGGTAGATGAAACTAAAATTAGTGTCCATGACCGTGATATAATTTGTCCCTCAGGTCGAGCAGTTAACTGTCAACACTTAATAGGTGTCCATTGGATCTTGGACCCCCGTGGTTCTACAGCTTCCAAGCTGCCAACGGAAAAATATAAGAGATAAAATTCTATACATGCCCGCTTAGTCACGAAAATTTGTTGTTAGTTTATTATTATTTATATTTAAATATAAAAATAATTTTAAAAGCTGATAATAATTTTTATATGTAAAATCTTTTTTTGCCTTATTTATAACCGTGACTTTTTCGCCGACTCTAAGGCTGACACTCTCAACACTTAATCGCACGAGTCCTCGGCCAGCTTTGGCTTTAAAAAGCAACAAACAAAAACGTATTAACAGTTTTTCTGTGAAACTAATTTGCCGAAAGTTATAGAAAAATTTGTGAAAAAACATTAAAAATGCCGCCATCTTGGATTTATGACGTCAACACCCGATGACTTACAATTGTGTGATCTATAACCAATCGATTTAAGGCAGTTTTAAAAAATCTTCCGCAACTATCCCACGGGACACGAGTTTTGACTATAAGCCTCTCAACTAATCTTGAAAGTAAGGAAGCATAATGATGGTTTATGCTCTCAGGATCCTTCTCATTAAACGAGTGACATGCGCTCCGAAGAGGCAGTGATCTAAAATAAAAGATATCACTTTCCTCTGCATTTCCTGCGTCTACCTAGGTAAGGTCTTCTTTATTTATTTATTTTCGCTACAGCTCTCTTGAGATGCTGCAGGTTTCTAACCCTAACCATCTTCTCTCTGCTAGCTTTACCGCGGTTAATGTAACATTTAACCAGGCTCACTGGTGACCAACGTACTGTTAACTTGGTTGCCGTCTACCTGTTTTGGCTATTCTATCGGCCACGTCATTAGGCGAGTATTTCCGAGTAACCTGGAACCCAAAAAAGAATGACCCAATGGCGGGCCCAGCACTCCTAATATTTAACAATTAAAATAATTTTTAAAATATATTAAAAGAGTATGTTTTTAGATACCTACATAACCTAAACAATTAAAAATTTGAATATCTAAACAAACTGCTTAGAAACATAACTTTCGAATGGATTTTTTGACACTTGAATAATACTTGACGTGATCTTGCGCAACGTTTAAAGCGAAAAACACGTAATTTTAATGTGCAAAACAAAGGCAAAGCTAAAACCTACATGACAAAAAAAGGATAGACAACTTACTTTTACAGATGAACTGAGAACTGGCAGTTGACAAAATGGATTTGTCCTTCATTTCCGGAGGTTCAGCGCAGTGTGCTATGCCTGGTTCGACGTAGTCGACTTTCACCCAGTCTGACAGCCATTTTAGAGAGCAGTCGCAGTAGAGAGGGTTCGAACCCAAAGCACTAGAAAGTAAAAAAATATATAAATTAAAAAAATGTATAGTAAATTTTTTGTAAAATTACATCTAGCAGCAAATTTAATTTAAAATCCTCTTTTATTTAATATCGTTTACGCCGTAAGCGTTTTGTTTAATTACTAAATTACAGGGCCGTAATATTTGGTTGGTTTAGTTGAATGTGTCCGGAACTTCATGTTTTCCTAGGGGAGATAGAAAGAATACTCTGCCAATCTATGAGCACCTAAGCTCACACTAGGTACTATAGTTATAGTGTACGTGTGAGCTAATATAACTAAAAACTGAAATATATTTTACTCAACTCCAGACTCAATTACCTTTCGTTTGATACCACACAAGCCATGTTTTGACTTAAACTCTAATTTTTAAAATCTACCCCCACCTTTTTTTAAATAAACTAAAATTCATTTTGTTTATCTCCAGACTTAATTACCTTTTGTTTGATATCACACACGCCATATTTTCACATAAACTCTATTTTTTGAAATCATCCCCCACCCTTTTATTTCGCTTGCGTTGGGTGGATTTTGTTCATTTTTAAATGGGACCATCACGGCCCAAGACCCAGCTTAGGTACCAAATTTCACTTAAATAGGACAAGCGGTTTTTGAGTTATGCGGGTTGGTCGTTACAGACAGACATACAGACAGACAGACGGCGCAACAAAAAAGTTTCAAAATCATCTGAAACGCAAAGATATATGAAAATTTTTGTAATCGGAGCAACTTTTTTTTCCCGAAAAAATTAGGATCACCATAGCTCACACTACTATAGTATGTATGAGCTAAAATTGACGTGCAGCTTTGCTTTTTAACACAAGCTCAAAGGTGAAAACCGGATCTTTTTAAGCTACGTCTAAATATAAGTTTCTACAATGTACAGGGTGTCTCTAAAAGGTCTGTACAAAATCTTAGCACATATTCCTGAGGTCCAAAATTGCTCCGTTTCAGAGATACAGGGTGGTGAGATTAAAAATTAAAAATCGATTTTATTAAAATTAATAATTGAATTGTTTTATTGAAATTAATAATTGAATAAAGCTTTGAGAACAATAGCCAGTAGAAAACTGGCCGTTGCTATGACATTTTGCCAGTGTAAAACATTCTAGTGAAATAGTAATTCAAAATATTTTCAGTATTCCGTTGCGGTATCGAACACTAAAAACGGAAATATCTCGAAAACGACTTACTTTAGCGCATGTTAACAAGAGTACCTTTTTGGCTTAAAAAGATTCAGGAAAATATTTTCTTAACAAAAAAAGTTAAATGTTACACTGAGAAAAAAGTTATAGTCATTTTAAACTATAAAAAGAGCATTGTGGAGCGCCTTTTAACGGCCACAGTGAAAAGGTACCCATATTTAGGTTTCGCATCCCAAAAAACCCACGAGTACCAATGTTCAAAAATTTTAAGGCAATCGATTTTTAATTTTTAAATTTACCACCCTGTATCGCTGAAATGGAGCAATTTCGGACAAAGGTAAGTGGCTTTAAATCAACTTATTTTGAGCTCAGGAATATGTGCTAAGATTTTGTACAGACCTTTTAGAGACACCCGGTAGACGCAAATGAAGTGTCAATCATAAACTTAATCCAGTTTAATGTAACATTGTTTAAAACGTAATTTAGTTTTCTACAATAAAGTGTTTATTATATAATTTCGGTTTACTTGGAGTATAATGTGGAAATATATAGGAAATAGATGTACTGCTAACGCTTAATTCTTACTGTACCACTAACACTTCTTAAAAAATATTTAATTCAGTTTTGAGTCCATATATTTTTTTACATTCATGAGCATCTGGTGAGAGATACGCCAAAACATTATATGGAAAATTTGAAGAGGAATTTAATGGATAATATAATAAGTCCTTAAAACTTTGTCATTAAAATTACGGTTTACGAGAAACATCCCGGAAAGCGGCGTAAGGTCACGTGGGGGGGGGGGGGGGGGGGGTTATTGAAAGAGGAGACTACCCCGAGGGATTGGAGAGTCTACGGATCGGTATTGGGTTTCCTACTGGAAACGAATCTTTAAAACTTTATAAACATTTTCTTCTATTCATCGTTGTTACGTCTAATTTGCTTGAACTATAAGTTTCTTAATAAAAAAATTAGACGCCCAAGTGTGAATCAGTTTTTTTCTCCCCTAGAACGACCCAAAACCTTTAAGGATCTAGGTTTGCTACACCCTGTACATTTGAGAACTTACATGTGACTTATCGACTTTAAATTGGCAAAAGTTCCCTCTGGAATCATTGATATCTGGTTTCCGTGAAGCGATAAAATCCTAAGTGAAGTTAGCCCTTGCAGCGAATCTCTCTGAACGCATTGCAATTTGTTGTAGCTGATAATCAACGTCGATAATTTTGACAGGTTGGTAAAGGTGTTGTTTGACAACATCGCTATTTTGTTGTTACTCAGGTCTCTGAAAGTAAAATGAATCAATTACGAGGGTGGATCAAATATAAACAAGCCTTTTAAACTTACTAACGGAAAAGTCGTTCAAGATGAACGTGCCCGTTATAATTTTGGATTAGGGATGTTCAGCAGCATGTAGGCGGCTGGTAGTGCCGCGATGCTCATTTGGCCAGGAGCAATCGCAATGAGCGAGAAGAAGGTACACAGCAGTGTTGCGCAAAGAATACTCCTTAAATTTCTTACACGCGAAAACGTGAAACCTGCTAAAATTCGACGCAGATTGCGAGCACAGTTCGGAAATAAAACGCTTTCGTGGGTACCTGTAAAAGCTTGGTGCAAAGAAATTAACGACGGCCGTAAGCGTCTCGACAACGTGAGTCACCCACGTCGTCCGCGTATCATCATTTCTGCAGGCAAAGTTTTAGCGACCGTTTTCTGGGACTGGAGAGCAGTTTTGTTGGTCGATTTTTTGCACGAGCGAATAACAATAAACGCGGCTTACTACTGCTTCTCACTCGACCAGGTAAAGCTTGATTATCGCCAATAGAGGAGAGCACACGCCATCCAAGACGTGTTGCTCCTGCATCACAACGCTAGACCTGATACGGCAGCTTAACACAGGCCAAAATCAATGAAATGCACTGGACTGTGCTGGAATACCCTCTATACAGTCCAGATTTGTCACCTTGCGATTTTCATATGTTTGGCCTCTCAAAGATTCACTGGGAGGCGAGCAATTTCAGATCAATGAAGAGGTGAAGGCATTCGTGCGCAACTGGTTAGATACCCGCCCAGCTTCCTTTTATGAAAACGAGATTAAGAAACTGTCAAGCCGTTGGGAAAAGTGTATTAACAAAGAAGGGAGATGTGTAGAAAAGTAGAAAAAATTTTTGTTTTGTGTCATGTTTCTAAATAACAATTTATAAACAAAGGCTTGTTTATATTTGATCCACCCTCGTAACAAGACTTGTAATAATACCACCGAAACAATTTAAACATTTTTGTATCCGAGCATTTTTTTAACGATTAGTGTGCTTTTTCGGAATCAACTCTAGTTTTTGAGTTATTGGATACCATTTTTAAGAAATCTAACCATATTAGGTGCTTTTTATAAGAAACAACCTAATCCAACTACGTCTAATTTCAACGATAAAATCTGATTACAAGTCAAACACAAATTTTTAAAACTTTTATTATTCACATTTAAATTTAGGGCAAAAAGGGTTAAGCTCAAGCATTCTTTACGGAAAGTGACTTACAATCGGGTTAGCGACTTCAAATGGCTGATCCTATCTGCCTGAATCCGATCGATCTCGTTAAAGTCGAGATACAATTCTGAAGTCTCTGACGGAATACCTCTGGGGATTTCTTTTAAATTCGCTCTGGAACATCGGACCACTGTTCCGGTGCAGGAACACATGGGTGGACAATAGTTGTCTCCCAAACAACCCTGTAGTAAAAAAAACAACGAAACGAATTATTAAAAATTATTAAAATATTAGTTAACTCACAAGATATCTTTCTCGTGCGGTGTACTGTGGACCATAATATTTTAAAACATTTTTAATTTCCTTCTACATAATGACTTTCAAGTCAAATGTCGCGTTTATTTATTTGCATGTTTGAATTTAGATAAGTATATAATTGTATCTACATATTGCTCAAGATTACATACATACCTGATCATTGTCGCTGGTGCACTTAAACTCATTTTTCGGTAACTCTCTAATGAGTACGTCTCGGACACGTTCTGGACTTGCGCATCGAGGTGAGGATCCAATAAGGCCTTTGGCTTTTAACCAATCAGAAAACCAGGCCAGATGACAGTTACATGTAAATGGATTGTGAATGAGATTCCTAAAAACAAAATGTTGCAAAAATATAATTAATATTTTTTAAATTATTTGTCTTCATAGTGGAAACACAAAATCGTGACACTCCAATATCTAAAATTTCGACACAAGTTTTGACACTCGCAAAAAATAGTTTAAAAAACTACATTTTGCTTTCTCTATACATTAATAGACGTTTAAAATAAGGCAGTTTTTGGAACACTTAAAACTTTGACAGTTGTAATGGTAGGGGTTAGATAATTACTACCACTACCACGGGCTACTAAACTATTGGTCAAAGGACATGATAATAACTATTCATCAGGACATGAAGATATGCGATATACTAAACTTAAAAGATATTCCACTTAACGGCGTTTTCCATAGGCTCCAGTAGGAGTCATTTCTCTAAATTAATGTTAGAATACACCATTACAATATATAAAAGTACTTACAAAGTATGTAGAGACTGAAGATGGTCAAATGATCCAGGCATTACACAAGTGATCTGATTATTGTTCAGTGAAAGAACCTTAAGATTATGTAAGCCCAAGAACATCTTGTTTTGAACTTCCAGAAGCTTGTTTTCGGATAAAAGCCTAAAACAAAGTAGAAAAGCTTATTTAGTTTTAAAATTAAACGCACATTATAAGGATAAACTTATAAAGAGTTAACATAAGGTTTGTAGAGTTAAGCACTTTTAAACTTCCTTAAAAAATCTTAAAACGACTGACATTTGTAAATTTTCTTTCCAGCTTTTCAAATTTTCTAATCTACGAACACTGGGCTACTCATAGATTTTATAACATTGCTGTTGTTGTTGTAAAAATTCAGCAATGTTTACTTACAATTCAGCAATTTTAGATGCTCCATCAAAGGCATTTTTTTCAATTCCAGTGATTTGATTCCTTCTTAAATCCAATCTCATCAAATTTGGTAAACGTCCAAACAAACCTGAAACCATATGTTTTGAAAAATTACCCTAAATAATAAAAACACTGATTTAAACAGATAAATTGCGTAATTTTGTTTTTGTATATGTTTTTTGCTCCTTTCTATTGGGTATATTGCGTCTTACTAATTTTGTGAACAAAATTTGGTTAAAATGTTCTGATAGTCAAGAAGGTATTAGGTAGCGCGTGAGTTGAGAACCGCTCGCTAGTAGAAGGAGACTGAATTTTATTACGGAGAGCAAATTTCGAACTACCAATCGATTTTAAATTGCCACAGTGCTATAGCAGAAGTCACGAAGCAGAGAGAGCTACTACCATGCGAGTACTCTCAGTATAGCACAACTTACCGAAAGTACTCAAATAGACAAAGATTTAAAAGTAACTGTCGAGAGAACTTGTTGATATGCACTCTTGGGAATCACAAGAAGTCGACGGCAGACGATTTTATTACGTGGGCGAATAACGTTGAAAATGTAGCCCATAAAGGCATTAGTTCTTTCTCGGAGTACATAGCCAGCGAATAAAGTGCAGGCTAGCAATTTGTGACAGAGTCAAATGAAAGCAAATCAAGATATCTTCTAATAATAAATTACAGGACATAACCGATTGAGCCAGCACATGACCCGAATAAAAATTGAGAGGGATCCGTAAGTTGCACTGTGAGGAAATATCACAGCATCTTCTAGGAGAGTGCAAGACATAGTCCGGAACAAGGCAAAAAGTGAGTTGGAATCAACAACAATGGATAAAGAGCGGCGATACTTAAGGCAACATTGTAAGATACCTTCACTGTTTCAAGGTGGTCCGGTATACTATATTTCATCAAGAAGGAGGCGATTTATTTGGCCTTAGGCTAGGAAAGTACTCAAATTGACAAATAGTTGAAATTAACAATCGAGAGAACATGTTGACATGCACCATTAGGAATCTTAAGAAGTTAAAGATAGACGATTTTGTTACGTGGGCGAAAAACGTAAATGCATATGAATATGTAACTGAAGAACGCATTAGTTCTTTCTCCGAGTATATTGCCAGCGAAGAAAGTGCAGGCGATTTAAGCAATTTGTGACAAAGTCAAATAAAAGCAAATCAAGATGTCTTCTGAAAATAAATTACAGGACATAACCGATTACGCCAGCACATGACCCGAATAAAAGTTGAGAGGGATCCGTGTGCTGCACTGTGAGGAAATATCACAACATATTCTAGGAGAGTGCAAGATATAGACTGGCACATTGCTAAAAGTGAGTTGGAATCAACAACAATGGAGCGGAATTATTTGGCCGTGGGTTAGGAAGGTACTTAAATAGACAAATAGTTGAAATTAACTATCGAGAGAACTTGTTGACATACATTCTTAGGAATCACAAGAAGTAGAAGGCTTATTATGTGGGCGAAAAACCTAAATGCATAGTTGAATATGTAATCGAAGAAGGCATTAGCTCTTTCTCGGAGTTAATAGCCAGTGAATAAAATGCAGGCGATCTAAGCCACTTGTGATAGAGTCAAATGACAGCAAGTCAAAATGTCTTCTGAAAATAAACTACAGGACATACCGATTGAGCCAGCACGTGGTGTTAGCCCGCGGATAGAAAAAACGCTAAATGCAGTGGACTGTAAATATTTTAATGATATCGTGAGCAAACATAAATGTATTGATATGAAATTACGAAATAATCAGACGTCCATAGGTAAAATTGTTGGAACCACACAACGGTAATCAGATAAGTGCACTCACCTCCTTTGCAGCCAAATTCTCCTCGTTCCAAGGGGCCCCTGAAGGATCTAATGATGTCACCACGTAGCTGAAGGGCTGAAGTTTCTAGTTCTATGCTTCAGTACACAAAATTCGAGCACTTTCAGGTGTAGATATTTGAAATAGTTGGAGAACGAAATTAACACGCCTTTTTCTCTAGGCGATTGACAAGGATCTCACTGGTTGTTGGTGCGCATGTCCAAATACGCGGAATGCGCTTTGTCCTTCATACAGTTGTGTGTTTTTAAATATATATATAAACAACCGCGAAATTTAGCGGGAGCTAACATAACTGCCCTCCAAAACACACAAATTTAGAATCTCACCGGACAGATATAGATATAAGAAAAAGAATCGACCGATAAATATAAATGAATGAAAACAGATAAGTATCGTAAGTTTATTTAGATATAACGAAATCCCGAAAAAAGGCAAAACAAACAAAATTCAAAAAAAAATTAAAAAAAAAAACCTATTGTAATACCCGGTAAAAGGTAGAAAATTAAAATTACTTTTAGTTTGGCAAGAGGCACAGTTTTACAACTGGCCGCTTATAAACACCGGTAACCGTTTTTACCGTCGCAACACGCACCTGACCGTCCCCGCCGGGATGCAGTTCGATGACCCGACCGACCGGCCATTTCAAAGGCGATTGAATGTGATCACTTGTTATGATAACCAAATCATTTAATTTGTTATTTGGGGACAAATCAGTCCACTTGTGTCGCTGTTGTAGCGTATGCAAATACTCTTTAGAATACCGTTTCCAAAAATCATTATGTAGTTTTTGGATTAGTTGCCATCTCGAGAGCCGATTTAGGGGAACCTCGGACAAATCTGACTCCGGAATTTCTGAATTAAGGGGTTCAAGTGTCAAAAAATGCCCAGGGGTAAGAGGTTGAAGATCGTGTGGGTCTGAAGAGGCAGGAGATAAAGGACGACTATTCAGTACGGCTTCTATGCGACAGGTAAGGGTGGACATCTCCATGATAGACAACTTCTGGTCGCCGACGACTCGTACAAAGTGAGTTTTAAAACTTTTGACGCCAGCTTCTGCCAGGCCATTGAAATGTGGACTGAGAGGAGGTCCCAGATGCCAACGAATAGAAAGTCTGGTGGCAGCACTTCTTGCGTAATCCAGTAATTGGTTACGGAACCCTATAAAATTACTGCCTTGATCTGACCAGCATTGCGTCACGCTTCCGCGTCTGGAAATGAATCGATGGAATGCACCTACGAACCCTTCGGTGGACAGTTCCATGGTTAATTCCAAATGCACGCAATGTGTGGCCGTACAGACAAACACACAGACATACGATTTGAAAGCTTTACAACCACGGTAACGATGAGGAATCACAAAGAAAGGTCCACAAAAGTCGATAGCTACACTCGAAAAAGGTTTAAGTTGATTGATTCGATGAGCGGGAAGTGAACTCATTATGGGCGGTCTATAGGGTTTAGGGTTGATTCTAAAACATTGCAAACACTTGGATATGGTTCTTTGAATTGCCCGTCTGGCAGATAATATCCAAAATTGCTGTAAAAGCAGATTATGTAATGTTTTAAACCCAGGATGAAGATATTGTCGATGAGCGGACTCGATAAGAAGAGTAGTTAAACGATGGTCACTCGAAAGTAAGACGGGGTGTTTTGCAGAATAAGACAAAAGGTCAGATTTTTGTAATCTGCCACCGACTCTAATGATATTATTCTCATCAAGAAAAGGTGAAAGTTTTCGCAAAGGTTTCGGTATTGGTTTATCCTTAGATAACGCGGAAAAAAGCTCAGAAAAACAAGAACCTTGAACGCGTTTGATAAGAAGGTATAACGCACTTTGCATCTCACCGGTGGTAGGAAAAACAATATTCTCAAAAATAACTTTTTGGTCCGGCGGCTTAGTGGGTTTTTGATAGAAATGCTTTTGAAAAAGGTTAACTATTCGAAGGACATAACAAATGATACGTTGAATTTTTGATATAGAGGAATATTTGATAAGAAGCTGATCTAAGAAGTTGACATCAATTATCGCATTGCAACAGACTTTTGGCTTTTCCTCCAGATTAATATCTCCGAAATCAATCGGCATTTTTGGTTTATGAAAATCGTGCCATTCGTTTTCGGGAGACCACAAAAACGACGGTGCGTTCCACCACATGTCATGTGACATGAGCTGTGAAGGGGTGGCCCCTCGTGACGCAATATCGGCTGCATTCAAAGCAGAAGGAATGTAGCGCCACGAGTTTGAGGGAATGATTTCTTGGATTCTACTGACTCGATTTCCAACAAAGGTTTGCCAGCGATTAGGAGGGGATGAAAGCCAGTGCAATACGACTTGCGAATCGCAGAAAGTAACGATATTTGTAAAAGTTATTTTTCCTTCATAGCTAGATAAAACGAAGTCAATTAATTCGCTTAAAAGAAATGCGCCTAGGAGTTCTAGCCTAGCCAAAGTTTGTGACTTTATAGGCGCGACCCTAGATTTTGCAGATATGAGAGAAACAGATATATTGTTTTCCTCTTCTACACGAAAATATACGACGCCTGCGTAGCCTCGAATTGAAGCGTCACAGAAGCCGATGATTTGACAGGTATTGGTTTTTGACAGTTTGATTTGTCGGGGTAATTGAAAATTGGAAAGAAGCGGGAATTCAGAACGAAGTTTGTTCCAAGAGTCGATGATAGAAGAATCTGGTTCTTCGTCCCAGCCTATTTTCGATATCCACAACTGTTGCAAAATAAATTTTGCTTGTAGCAACAAGGGACAAAGAAAACCTAAGGGATCGAAGATTGTGCCTATGATAGATAAAATAGAACGTTTGGTTGGGGGTTTGTCCTTCATTCGGCATTGATAAGAAAAAATGTCGTTTTTTGGATGCCATTGAAGTCCTAAAACTTTGATAAAGTGGGGTTCCTCCTTGTCGAAAGAGAGAGGCATTTGACGATCGGACTCCGGCAATGTTGCCAATAACTCAGGACAATTGCTTGCCCATTTTTTAAGTTCAAATCCTCCCGACTTCAACAAATCATTGAGTTCTGTTTGAAGGGAGAGAACTTCAGAAAGCGAAGGGCTAGTTCCCAAGATATCGTCGATATAGATTGACGTTTTTAGAACAGTACTAGCCATAGGAAAACGTTCCTTTTCTCTCTCTGCCAGCTCATTTAAGGTACGCATGGCTAGAAAAGGTGAGCATGTCATGCCAAAAGTGACAGTAGAAAGTTCCCACACTGAAAGTGGGTCCTGTGGAGAAAACCTCCACAATATCCTTTGATAAGGACGGTGATAAGGATTGATAAGGACTTGACGGAACATCTGTTTGATGTCAGCAATGTAGGCAATAGGATTAAGACGAAACGTAAGGAGTAAAGAAGCAATATCTTTTTGAAGTTTCGGTCCAGATAACAATGTGTCATTGAGACTAATATTTTTTGGGGTGACTGCTGAACAGTCCCAGACTACCCTTAATTTTGTACTCAAGCTTTCCGGCTTTAATACGCAATGATGTGCTAAAAAACACGATACGTCGACCTTTGGTTGACTAGATAAAACTAAACTCATATGATTAGAATCGATATAGTCTTGCATGAAACTTGAATAGGCAATGTACAGATCAGGATTTTTGATTAATCTATTTTCTAGAAGTAAAAATCTACGATAAGCTTGCGGATAAGTATTTCCTAGGTCAGGGTTTATTTTGTCTTTAAACGGAAGATCTACCATGAATCTACCGCTCGGTTGCCGGACTACACTAGCAGTAAAAATTGATTCTGCCTGTTTTTCTTCCTTTGATAAGATTTGTTTTTTAGGCAAATGTTCGATTTCCCAAAACCTAGGGAGAATGACCTCTAAAGGAGGTGAATGACTCGTTAAAAAACAACTGGTTCGTTCCGTAAGACTACCTACTTCGTCAACCTTTCCCATGACGACCCAGCCAAAGATAGTTTCAAGGGCTGAAGGCTGCCCTACCTGTCCAAGAACCCTGCCCTCCTTGAATATCTGTGCGAATAGCTCGCAACCAATAACCAGGTCCACAGGTCTAGATTTGAAATAAGATGGGTCGGCAAGTTTAAGGTTTTGCAAGTGTTTCCACTGATTATCGTTCAAAGAGAATGTAGGCATATTGGAACATAGTTGTGGAACAACAATTGCTTCGAAATTAAGTAAAGGAGTGACTTGTCCTTGTGGCTTAATGTGACATTGAACGAGCCCTTTGGAAGTAAAAGAAGACATCTGATTTAATCCGAATATTTCAGTGGTGTAACTTCGCCTAGGAAGATTAAGACGCTGAATACACTTTTCACTGATGAATCCTGTCTGTGATCCAGAATCAAGCAGTGCCCTTACAGGTTGAAAATTTCCGCAACCGTCCATAACATCTATTATGGCGGTGCATAAAAGAAAGGTACCTGAAGGTCCTGAGGCATTTAATGACACATGAAGATTATTGACAGGTGGTGTGTGAATGACAGGACTAGTATCTTGGCTTCCAGACTCTTGATTAGTTTCTAAGATATGAGTTAAAGTGTGGTGCCTTTTACTATTGCAAGTCCTGCATGAATATTTTGATTTGCACGTATCTACATTATGCAAGGGATGGAAACACGAAAATAGTAGAACCGGTAACAGAGTTAATGATCTGACAGTTGGCCAATATGGAGAAAATCTTGTTAATGACAATGGAAACCGGCTAATTACAGTATGTGAGCAATTAAACCTAAAAATCCAAAACGGTTTTTTTCAACATAAGGAAATACACAAATATACCTGGACCAAACCCTCACAAAACCTGAAATCCGTCATTGATTATCTTATCACTAAACAAAAGACAAAACTAAAAATTCAAGATGTCAGAACAAAGCGTGGATCAACATGCGGAAGTGATCACTATTTTCTGGAGTCCAAAATTCTCTTTCCTTATCAAGGCCGAAGCCTGCATCAACAACATCTTGATGATACAGTGATTGAAGAAATTGATCACTGTAAATATAATCTACTAAGCCTAGAACATGACAGCGTAAAAAACTTATACAAAAAGAGACTGAACGAAAAACTTAATACAAGTTCAGGTGAAACCCCAGATAAGGAATACGAATGTATTACATTAAGCATCCACCAAGCTGCAAAAGAAGCACTAGGATTAGTGGAAGAAACTTCTAAAAGAAGAAAACCATACTGGTGGGATGCTGAGATTGAGAGAGAAATAGAGGAAAAAAGGAAATTATATCACACCTACTTATCCCAAAAGACAGATAGAAGCAGACAAGAATACAAAATCGCGCAATCAAAGGTGAGAAGAATGATCAGTGATAAGAAAAATCATTCGTGGACGCAAAAGTGTTAGAAAATAGATTCTTACTTAGGAGGTAGGAGAAGTACCGAAAGCTGGAAAACTATAAGATCGATTAAAAAAGAAACATGCAGAGATATCATTTCACCAATACCAGACAAAGAATGGGATGAGCATTTTAAAAAACTTTTAACTGAAGATAGAGCAGAATTCAAGGAAGACGCAAGAGACAATATAATTAGAACGATGGGATCTCCAGTACCCCTCACAATCTCTGAGGTCAAAAACGTGTGCACAACCTTAAAAAGCGGTAAATCTGCCGGACCCGGAAATATCCCAGCCGAACTTATTAAATATGGCACTGAAGAACTGTTTTGGAGATTACGGAATCTTTTCCAAAAATATTTAAATGGAACTGTAGTCCCAACTGAGTGGAAAACGTCATATATATCCACAATACACAAAAAAGGAAGGAAAGATATATGTGACAATTATAGAGGTATATCTGTGACTAGTACGCTAAGCAGAATATACGGTAAAATAATAAGAAATAAAGTAGAGAGCGAATATAAAGACATGGAGGCAGAAGAACAAGCTGGTTTCAGGGCGGGTAGATCGACTTCAGATCATCTCTTTTGTATAACCCAAGTTATTGAAAAGAAAATGGCATACGGTCAAGAGCTGCATCTGCTTTACGTGGATTTGCAGAAGGCATATGATAGTATACCACTAAATCTACTTTGGAAAGCGTTGGAAAACACAAACATAAGCGTACAACTAATTAAGGCCATCCAAGAGTTATACCGCAATAGTAAGGCAAAAGTTAAAATAAAAGCAAAACTAACCAAAGGCTTTCAAGTAAATAAAGGTCTTAAACAAGGTTGCTGTATCTCGCCTACGCTCTTCAAGATATACTTGGAACAAGTCCTTAAAGTGTGGAAGAGAAAATGCCAAAACATGGGAATTCCGTTGGACGAAACCACCTTGTATACTTTATGTTTCGCCGATGATCAGATAGTAGTGGCTCAGGATTATGACGACCTCGAATATATGACACGAAAACTATTAGAAGAGTACAATAAGTGGGGACTAGAGGTTAATCTCAATAAGACAGAGTATATGTGTATCGGTGGAATGAAACAGGATCTAATCTTAAATACCGGGCAGCGAATTCACTCCTGTGATGAGTATAAATACTTAGGTCTAAAAATTACAGCTGACGGAACACTAGACAAAGCTATAAAAGATCGAAACGTACAAGGAAGAAAAGCAATAACTTTATTAAATGGAATAATTTGGGACCAAAGTATATCAAAACATAACAAAAAGCTTATATATAACACCATTATAAAAAGTATTATTACATACGGCTCAGAAGTATGGCCAATCAAGGATAGAACAGAAAAAATGCTTTCCGCTACGGAGATGGACTATTGGAGAAGAGCAGCAGGGAAATCAAAAAGAGAAAGAGTTACAAATCAAAGAATAAGAGAAATTATGACAGTAGGTGAACGTACTTTAGTGGATGATATAAGAACAAAACAACTGGTGTGGTACGGACATGTACAAAGAATGAATGACGAAAGACTACCTAAACAAATACTACAATGGAAACCAACTGGCCGAAGAAAACGAGGACGGCCAAGGAGAAGCTGGAGAGAAGGAATAGACAGTGAAATAAGAATAAGAGGCCTAGATGATGAATTATGGGCAAACAGAAACGAGTGGAGATTGGGTATCGGAAGACGTAGAACGTTGTGAAACCGATAAATATATATATGGAAACACGCTAGACATAATTTTTTCTGTTTGACGAAAGATAGGCGATCGATAGGTGAGAGATCAAGAAATGTTTGACATTTCGAAAACACGTGACCTTGATTACACCGGAAACATTTTATTCCCGTACTCGAATTAGTTGAGGTGCCAGCCAGTCCTATAAAAGGCGAATTGGATGATTTATAGGTAGGCTTTTGCCCAAACTGATTTCGCATAGAATTGGAATTTTGATAGGTAGGCTTTTGCCCAGACTGACTGCATAGAATTTGATTTTTGATATATAGGCACCTTTTTGGGTGCTGTTGATTGAGGAAGTGATTCCAAAACTTTACATCTTTTTTCTAGAAATTGAAAAAGTGACTGAAAAGTGGGAATTTCGGTATTAGTATTGGCGTGACTCATTTCGAAATTTGAACGCGTTGGAATATCCAATTTTTCTAATAAAATGAAAAAAATAATAAAGTCCCAACTGTCAACGTCAAAGCTAAGTGATTTTAAAATTTCTAGGGATTCAGAAAAGGTGTCAATTAAATTACGCAATTCTTTAGCTGACTCGTTTTTTAAGGTGGAGTTCATAATTGAGCTTAAAGCATCATTTGCGAGATCTCGCTTGTTTTGATATCTATTGACTAATTTGTCATAAGCAATTTTATAATTTTGATCAGATAAGCTAATCCCTGATATCAATTTTAAAGGCTCATCCTCGAGATATGAAAATAAATATTGAAGTTTTCGGACGTTACTTAGACTTTGATTTTGATCTATAATGTTATTAAAAAGATCGAAAAAGCTTGGCCATAACTTTTTATCACCTCGAAATATGGGAATACCTAACTCTTTGAGTTTTGGAGTTTCGTTTTGTCGAACATATGATCCCGAAAAGGATGGGGCCTCAACCGGAAATATTTTAGAGTAAACCCCCTTACACGCATAAAAATATTTACGAGCTTCTGAAAGGATCGCATCCTGCGTTTTAAATTCCTCATCGTCCGAGTCGTCTAGCAACATAATGACGTCATTATGTGCCAGCATGCATTTATCGAAGGTTTCATCCAAATCGGCATACCTCACTGAAACTCGTTTCTCGCTCTTTTATCCTTTTCCGCGTTCTGTGACAACACATAACACTCGGTGATCGCAGATAAAAAACCCTTGCGTTTTTGTACGGCTTTTTTGACAGACATTATTTTACCTTTGAAATGACGAAATTGTCGGTAAATATACAATTAACACTAAATTAATGCTTCTGAAATAGAAAAATGACGAATTGTCGAAAATATGCACTAATTTATCGCAATTGATGAAAATTGTTTTAAATATCGAAATGATATGAAACACCCTAACATATAAATGAGAAATGTTTTTGTTTGTTTTGTTTTGTGGTTCCTTCGCTTTGTTTACTGAATCGAGCACGCGAAAGGCACGTGAACCGCACGGACAACTTTGTCGTTTCAAATACAATGCGTGCGAAAATTCAAGGCCGCGTTCTTATTGCAAATAATTATTAATACCGTCGTATGGATTTATTATTTAAAAATAATTCGGCTCGCAAGGAACACTTTATGTTAGCCCGCGGATAGAAAAAACGCTAAATGCAGTGGACTGTAAATATTTTAATGATATCGTGAGCAAACATAAATGTATTGATATGAAATTACGAAATAATCAGACGTCCATAGGTAAAATTGTTGGAACCACACAACGGTAATCAGATAAGTGCACTCACCTCCTTTGCAGCCAAATTCTCCTCGTTCCAAGGGGCCCCTGAAGGATCTAATGATGTCACCACGTAGCTGAAGGGCTGAAGTTTCTAGTTCTATGCTTCAGTACACAAAATTCGAGCACTTTCAAGTGTAGATATTTGAAATAGTTGGAGAACGAAATTAACACGCCTTTTTCTCTAGGCGATTGACAAGGATCTCACTGGTTGTTGGTGCGCATGTCCAAATACGCGGAATGCGCTTTGTCCTTCATACAGTTGTGTGTTTTTAAATATATATATAAACAACCGCGAAATTTAGCGGGAGCTAACACGTGGCCCGAATAAAAGTTGAGAGGGATCCGTGTGCTGCACTGTGAGGAAATATCACATCATCATCTAGGAGAGTGTAAGACATAGTCCGGAACAAGGCAAAAAGTGAGTTAGGATCAACAACAATGTAGAAAGAGCTGCTGTACTTAAGGCAACATTGTAAGGTACCTTCACTGTGTCAAGGTGGTCCGGTATACTGTACTTCATCAAGAAGGCAGGTGAGGTTTAGGAACCGATTTATTTGGCCTTAGGCCCAACCTTAAAATCTAGTACTGAGAACTCACCATCAGATTTAATTCTTCCCAACTCGTTATTATTTAAGAGTAGCTCTGTAGTATACAAAGGTATATCCCTGGGTATTTCTTTAAGGCCTCTGCCTGAACAGTCGACCACTGTTCCTTCACAGGCGCAATCTGATGGACACGCGTTGTCCATTATGCATTCGCCTGCGAAACGGGTTCTAAAGTCATCCTGACCTGAAAAATTTGTAAAAAAATGGTTGATTGAACGAATTATGATGCAACAATAATCGAGTGGGCAACGAGGAATATTCTACATGATTTTGCGTACTGATACAGGAAGAACGTTGTTATCAAAGGGTGTTGGGCTCCTAGCGGTATTACTAGAGTGCGCGACCTGAGTTAGTGAAAGTAGGAAAGTCTCGAATAAAATCTGTCTATCTTAAACATTGTCTATATTGACCCATAGGAAATTCAAATGCATGTATGAAACTAGCCTCGCTTTTATATAATTAAAATAAATCAATTGTACATTAAACCTAAGTGAAAAAACTAAAAAGTTGGTAAGGTATCTAAAGCCAAATGGCATCCGCCAATCTTTAAAGAACTTCACCGATATTAAGCGCACATCTTAAGCCCGTAAGCCGAGGTGCGACATATGGTGTAGGCGCTGTCACTCCCATTTTTACTTTCTTTTCCTGCGTAGCAGTGGCTTAAGATGTTAATATTTTCGATGAAAAAAAAATTAGATAAGGCCAAAAATGTATTATTTGGGTGTATTTAGACATATCCTAACAATATCGTCGTAACATCGGTCCGTGTGTATGTTTGTCTGACCGATGATAGCTCCAGAACCGCTGGACCATTTTTTATGGAATTTTTATTAAAAAGAGCGTTCGATACTGTAACAAGCTGATTAGATTTTGATGAAGATTTACTAATGCTAATTACAGTATTTTCACAGTTAAACAATTTAAATTTAAAGGATCATCGCATCAATATGCGGTTATCGGAATATAAAAACACATAACCAAAAATTTTTAAACACTTGTTTCTTTGTGATTATGAAAACATAATATGTCAATGCTCTCATAGACATATTGATTGAGCATGGGTACCTAAAGCTTGCTTCAAAAGAGAATTCCACAATTGGGTGACATTTACAATAGGTTTCAGTTCCAAGAAATTAGCCTGCATTATTTACTGTTTTTTTTTAAATCAATATCTCCTCTCTAAAAAACCAAACTACAGGAAAAAAAAATTGCATAAACTTTGGAGAAGGACTTTTTAAGTCTTTTCTAATATAAAGTTACCATAAAAAATATGTGAAATTTTAGAAAAATAAACACAATTTCGGTTTTATTGCTCTCCTCTAAAATTGAGGCATATGCAGTTAGGAGATATTGCAGGCTCACAGACGATATGCCTAACGAGCAAATTAACAATGTCATTTTCTTTATGCACAAAAATTGCAGAGGAGTAATGAACCAGCGTGTAGGGCAAACACGTCTCCTAACTTCAAAATGGATGGGTAACGCTTGGAATAACAAATTACGGCACCATGCATTTAACGTTGTGGATCCGTTCCTGGTGATTTCAATGTTACCAGACTTGTACACTTTTGTCTGCCTGGTACAATTTGGCACACATACAAAACTTTTAAGAAAATCCGTAAAAGTTAGCTACAAAAAAAAAATCCTTATAATCGACCAGAACGATGAGCTGATTTACACAAAACACGGTGGAGCTCAGCGGTAGACTGGCTGTAAAAAAACAAAGGTAAGGTGGAGCCGCCAGGACTGTGAAAGCTTAACACCAGTATTTACTAAGACCTTAAGACTTAGCATTGTAGACCGGGTTTAAGTATCAAGTCTATAAACTTGATACCGACCGGTTTAAGTGTATTTTTTTAATACTCACAGGTCAAATGCAAAGATTTCGTTCACCCTAATGTGCAATATGATAGTAAGCATTTCTCAGTGAGTTTCATCTCAAATAAATTCAAATTAACTTTAGAAATAAAGAAAAACCACATAAAAATTTTGTAACCAATGTCATTTTTTGGAAATTTAGTCCGTGCAGTCGTAAGATTCCCGTTAAAAATAGTCTCAAATTGTAGTACCACCCCTGAGGGGTGGTTTAAAGTTCGAAAAACAATAGAAATAATCTATGATTGACAAAAAACTTACATACAAAAACAATCAAAGCTAAATAATACATAAATAACTTAAAACTATATCTGTAGATGCATTACCGTATTAAATACGTATCAATATTTAAATACTGTAAAAAGCACAAGATATATTAGAATCTCTTTTCAATTACTCATTCACTAAAACAATCGACATTCGGTTTAATCGACGCTAGCTTGTTTAAAAAATTAACATGTAAAATATAGCGGACAGCTGACACTGACTTACACCGTTTTTATTCGACATTTCTTAGTGACATTTGGAGGTTTAAATATGGCTACGATTGTTAAACCAAAATCTTTGATTATTTTTATTTATTTATAACCTTTGTGTGGATATAATGTCTTTGTTACAACAAAAAAAGGTGACCCATATCGCAAGGTATTTATGAGAAATTTATATAAATATTAAAAACTATTGCATTTACGGGAAATATGAGTTTAACCTTCAACCAAAATGTAGACTTTTAAAACTAGGATTGTAGGACTTAGCACTTAGCACCCTTTAGTAAATACTGGTGTAAGTGTCCAAACCTGCAATCCCTAGCAAAGATAAGTCACAAAACGAAGCGCGGTTTCTATTCAGTGATACAAACAGCGCAAACTCGAAAAAAAGTGCTGCCAACACGAACGGGACCAAAACGTCAAACACATGCTGCAGTGATTTTTAGGTTTCAGCTGTACATTTTGAGGTTACGAAATCAGTGATAATAATATAATAAAAGATTGGGTATTTTTTAAAAACTACTTATAGAAAAAAAGATAGTGTTACTGCTTCAAATAAAACTCGCAGAATGTCAAAAACGACATGTCAATTTATTTCGACAATTATGTACAAAAACACGCACTTAAACTTACTAATAACTTGTTAATAATTCACTACTTTAATCAGCCTATTAACTTCGTGTTACCATCTAACGATCACTACCTTTCGTTATCTTTGACTGACTCTCGATGCGCGACCCCGGCCCTATATATAGGGTCGTCCATCTCTCTCGAACTCTCCAGCAGTCTTCGACGTCTGGAAAGCTCTCGTATTAATGCGACCGCAAGTCACAGATAACGCAACTAAAACCTAGACTAAGAATACAACCATAAGATAAGTCAACCTAATACTACACTAAACCTAAATAAATTCTAACTATAAATAACTTAAATTTGTAACAATAGTATACAACTTACATTTGAATTTTTCATCTTTGAGAGACTCCAACTTCCGTTTGTGCATGCGTTTGGGTGATTCGCATCGTGGCATCGAAGATTCTACAGGGTTCACTTGCAGGTACTCTGCTAGCCATTTTAAATTGCAGTCGCAAAGAAATGGATTCTTGGCTAAGTGTCTAAAATTAAATTATATTATGTTTCTAGATTTCCGAAATTAGACGACTGAAGTTTTTTCTCTTTAGGAAAACCATGATTTTTTGTTGTTCTTTTTAAATGCTTGTCTACCGGTTGTCCAAGACACTTATTTGTTTTTGCTGAAAATTCAAATCCAATGAAAAATTTATTTCGGGCTTATTTCATTTAAAAAAATGGACTTTCGGTATGAACAGTGGTGGATCCCAAAAGTTAAATGAAATTCAAAATGACAGCTACCGATACAAACATAGGTCACTTTAAACCATGCGCTAAATCATTTGGATACCAGCATATTTTACAAGTGTATGGGACATAATTGGGTTATTTTCGAAAAGGAAAAGCCTTGTAAAACTTTACTAATGAAGTAGCGATTTAACTAAAATAAAAACAAACTTTAATATGATACTTACAGAATTTGAATTAACTTCAAAGAATCGAAAGTTCCATTAGTTAAAGTTTGAATATGGTTATCGTAGAGCGATAACAAACTTAAACTTCGAAGTTCTTTAAAAGCGTCTTTCCGTATACAAGAAATTTCATTGGCATTTAGAAACCTAAAAAGGACCTGTTGTTATATGTATATTTCAGCAGAAGTTTTAGTCCAAATACGAAAAAAATATAAAGTACTCTCGATCGATTAAGAACTGAGATTTTAACAAAAGAAACACCGTCTTATTATTTATAATACGAACAATACGTTACTAGAATTAGGCACATCAACTACAACTTACAATAGTTGCAACGATGTAAGTCCGTGAAATACTCCAGATGGCAGTTCTTTGATCTTGTTTTTATATAAAACCCTAAAAATATAAGAGTAAGATGTGTATCATATGAAATATTCTTTAAATATAATATAAAGAAACGTATCGGTGTCATTCTAAAAGTTATATACTTACAATGAAGTTAATGCATTTAGTCCTTGAAAGGCATCCGGAGCAATTTTTGAGATTTTATTACTGCTTAAGTCTCTAAAAAATATAAAATAAACATTATAAATAATCTTGCAACTAACCTAAAATAATTTAAAATTTTAATCTGTAGGACTCATCAGAATACTGTTTGATTGTTGTTTTTGTTTTTTTTGTGGGACTTAACTACTTTATATGTAATAAAAAATTGTGATTAAGATTTGTTTCATCTTGTTACGATTGTTTTACTCTTGTTGCCTTAAAGTTGAAACTTTTACAAACTTTTTAGACTTTGGTTCCATTTACGCAACGAAAACTGTTAGTCATTTTCGAAACTTTTCGTTTTCTCTGCAACTGCAATAGATAATGGCTTGTATCTGATTCGTTCTATAACCGAATATCCTTTGACTGTACCGTTAACATTGGAAACCGGCGGCCAAAAGCAACAACCGGCATTTGTTTCCGTAATAGAGGAACATTTAGCAACTCTGGGGAACCCGGCACAACGAATAGAAAAGTTGTCAAGGTTGTTTCATTGAAGACGTAGCTAACCGACAGGAAGCTTAAACTGGCAACATAGCGCAACATTCAGCAAATTTGAGAAACATTTTTGGAATCAAGCAACAGGAACATAAAAGTTGTTACTTCAGTAGAAACTTATACCCTGTTTCCACCAATGCATGCCCACCCCTATTCAAAAAACGCATCAGGTGACGTTGCATTTAAAACTGGTGCAAATCCATGGCCCATCACGTGATGCGTTTTTTGAATCGGGGTGGGCATGCGTTGGTGGAAACAGGGTATTAGTTTCTTGAACGGCGCGGCGAATTCTTGAGGTTCTAATAAAAAGTTGTTTAATATCATTTCTGAAAGGGCAAACCAAGAGGACATACACAAATAAAAAACTTACATTCTTCGTAGCCTCTTATATCTGGAAAACGCCTTAGTAGGAATATGGGTAATTTCGTTTTGCTCCAACCGTCTGTAAATTAAATAAAGAATATAACAGTTATTATTATTGACAAATATACAAAAATCTATTTTTTTCCCATACCAGTGTCTCGAATAGGGGGGCCGGGGTTGGTTACAGGTATTGCCCGGTCGTTAAATACCAGCCACTACCTTACAACCCCAATACTATTCGTTATTAACAATTTGTTTAAATGATACCGCGCCGGTCGAATCGATCTAACGGAGTTATTTCGATTCGAGCCGACGGAGATCTTTGTTTAAAAACTAAGGGATGCAGATTAAATAACTTCTGTAGGGGGTTAAAAGATGTATTATTAAACTAAGAACCGATAAATGATACAGTAAATGTTGGGGAGTTGGCTATGGGGGCGACACCCGGACTTACCTGGAAACAACAGATTTTGCGGCCGGCTGGTTATCTAGGAACCCCAGTTCACGCCCAAATTATCGTCAGTCGATTACGTCACTTGACGTTCGTTATAAGGAAAAAAGCCGAAACTTTAGTTCCGCGAGGCGACGCCCGCCCCGCGGTATTTAGTTCTCCGAGTCTCTGTCACCAAAAAAAGCCCGGAAATATGCATTGTCCGCCTATTTATAAACTATTTCTGCCGAATTGCAATAATAGTTATTGACGTCAATCGATTTATATCGACTTATAGGTTGTCCCAAAAAGTTAATACATATAATAATTTATTAAGTTCCTTTTTAATTATTTGGGAAATATTGGTTTAACTTTATGTTACGCGCCCTTCGTGACACCAGTATTATACCAGCAGTATCGGAGATGAGAGGCCCGCTTTACATTAATACCTACGACAAATGCATGATGTTTATGAAAGTCAAGAAAACTCTGCAGCCGCCAAGGAACGTTTTATTACGTCATTGGAAAATTCGCGTGGAAAGACATGACCTACACTTTTAAAGCAGATGACCACTTGTAGGCCATGAACATTAACAATTTGCTGCAAGTGTGTTTCTGCCGTACGGGATGCCTTAAAATTAAATACTTACATTTCAATAGTATTCTCTGGCAAATGGTCAGGGACTTTTGTAAGTCCTTTCTCCTTGCAATCTACGATCCCGTCCGTACATCTGCACGGGTGGGGACACTGTGGTTCGACTGCACATTCGCCGTTTATGCTACGTTCTACCAAACCTAATATAGAAAAAATAAAACAATTTTAGATTCTTGAACCATGATCACGAATCACCATGTATGCAAGACTAACAAAATGTTGCCGGAAAGGAAGGGGAATTTTTTTTTTCCACCAAACAGCCACCGGTGGCAATTATCTTGTTTCTAAATTTTTCAGATGAATTTCCGATGCCATCAATCAAGTTCTTAAATTTTCCGGGGGAAATCCACCATCTGTTAATCAGGTTACTATATTTTTCTGATGGATTTTCGATACCATCAAATGATGCCATCTACTGCAAACGGGTCTTGGAGCCGGTGGAAGGTTTTAATGGAGTACATAACCTCGCATTTTTTTTGTTGAGAGTCGAGTTAAAAAACAGCATGCCTGCGATAAATAGGTTAGTAGTTCCTTATCTGAGGATTCAGACCAGGAACCTTCACATCTATGATAAAGAATATTATACATAAGTATATTGTTGCGGCTTGCTAACCTAACTTTGTCATTAGTCAAAATTAATTTGAGATTAAAGAAGAACAAGAACTTATTAGACGAAACATGGACGAAACTCTTGACAATGATCAATTTTTTGAAGGAGATGTTGCCGAAGTAGATGAGAATGAAAAAAGGAACAAAATAATGAAAAATCTTTGAAAGTTGCCCAATAAAACTTAATGAATTCATGCAGAACCTCATTTTTATATTAGGTACCTCAAGGGCTATCAGAATTTATTTTTTGTTTGAAAAGCTGAAGGTGAAAAACCATGGTGAAAAATCAAAAAAATGTGTCGCTTTCCTCCCTTGCCCCTTGTGGGCGTGATGCGATCGGGTTTTTATATCTAACTGATGGTTTCATCTGATGCAATCAGAAATAATGTCAGATTGATGACATATGTCAGATTTCAACCAACTGTTGGCATCGAAAATCCACCGATGGACAAAAATAGATGGAAACAAACTTCCCCGAAGGACATTATGCCATGAAGCAGTTAAAGAAGCTATGGGCGAGTTTGTAAAAAGTAGTCACATTTTTTTCACCGATGATATCGGTTTTTTACAGTTTTTTGTAATATGACGTTCATCTGAAATTTCTATTGGGCGAGTCCGATGAACACCGAAAAATAAAAAAGAAGGCAATGAATTGAGATAAAATTAAAGTCCTAACCTAGTTTTTTTCTTATCTTTCTTTTTTTCATTTTATCTAAATTTGTCGTTGCTGTACATGGAAACAACATTTTCAATATAACTTTTAATCTTGACATTGCCCTGTCTGGTTGATACCAAGATTAACTCCAGATCTGTATATTCTGACTTACTATCTGAATCTTCCAAGATAGTCACTTTTACTTACTACACCGTCCAAACATTTTAACAAAACTACTAAAACAAGACACAGGTAAACTCAGAGAGTAACCGAAAAACTAACCCAATGTATTTTAACAAATTTTGTTGATTAATCTAAGAACTCGAGTGTTGTTATTATTGCTCATCTGTGAATTTGCGAACTCGCCCTATGAAGACTCGTCGCACCGTAAGAAGAATAAATCGTTCTGAAGAAATTTTATATTGTTTGCATGTTGCATCGGGGATAAATGTTTAAAGAGAAAAATGTAAATCAGCACTACGCTTTTACCTGAACATTTAAACTCATGGTCCTGCACCTCCACCAAATTCTGGTTCTTTAGGTGGCTGGGCGAGTGACATCTGGTGAACGGCGACAGTCTGTGGTTGTGACGCAAATACTTTGACAGCCACGACAGTTGACAGTCGCAGTGCAGGTTGTTGTCCGATAGTCGGAGCGTGCGCAAACGGAACATGTTTGCGAACATGTCCTTGCCTATGTAGGTTATGTTGTTGTTGTTTAAGGTTCTGAAATAGAAATACAAAGGTAACGACCAAAAGTTTTGCTTATTGAGTAATTCAGTCAATCAAATAAAAATTTGCGAATAGATATACTAGTTAAATCCGGGTACGGGTAGGCCTCGTCAGATGTCTATCAGGGGAATTGAATCGACCCCTGCCCTCCGTAGATTCCAGGTACTCTCTGACCCGGAGAGTTAGCACCTGTGTAGGGTTCCTTTCCCAGGGTTACGGGAGAAGACCACATCGATATGAAAGGCGGAGAGAATGGACCTCGGTACGGTGATCATAACGTAGGTGGCAAGCCTTTCTTTTAGGGATAGTATAAAAAACTACAGCTGTTGCCTTACAGTATGGCGTTGGCTCGTCAAAGGCTAGAGGAGCAAAATCTTGATTAAAAATCCTGGCCCTCCAAGTAGGGGGTTTGAGGCATTAGACTGGTTCTCTAATACTTGTAAAACAAAGCAGTTACCAAAAAGCAACAAAGCCTCGGAGCAATAGATGGAAACTCTCGAAGACGAAAAAAGCAAAGACAAAGGACTATGAATATAGCTACATGGAACGTACAGGGATTGAATCAAAAGTTGGACATTATTGCAACCGAAGTGCAGAATTGCAAAATCGATATTATTGCACTCACTGAGACAAAAAAGAAAGGAACAGGTACGAATAGTGTCGGTAATTTTGTCCATATATTCACTGGAGTCCCAAAAGAAAGAAGAACAGCCAGAGGGGTATCCTTGTTAATAAAGAAAAATCTAAATAATAAAATTATCTAAATAATAAACATACTTCGAGTGAACATGAAGATGCTTGGACATAATATAAGCATAATAGCAGTCTACGCACCATCAGATGACGAAGAGTAGCTACAAAACATGTTCTTTGATCAACTTGATCACAAAAATCGGTAATACCAGAGAAATAATTATGCTTGGCGATTTTAATAGCCGAACTGGTAGGCAAACCCAGAGCAATGTGATAGGACCATTTGGAGAGGAAGTAACAAATGATAATGGCTTAAGGCTGATGCAATTGTGTGAAACCCACAACCTAAAAATAAATAATGGTTTTTTTAAACATAAGGATATTCATCGATATACCTGGATTCAGCCAACCAGAAATCTTAAATCAATCATTGATTATGCTATAGGTGGACAACACTCGCAATTAAAGTGGTATGATGTGCGAGCACTTCGTGGTGTTACCTGTGGATCTGACCACCATCTGGTAAAAGCAAAAATATTATTCCCTTTAAGAAAAACAAATAAGGACGAAAGTATTAGAGAAAATGAAAACCTAGAAAGCATCGAAGATAATCAAAAATACAACTTTAGAAGTCTAGAAATCGAAAGTACTCAAAGATCAGATCAGAACCGATTAGATGAAAAATTAATAAACACAAATCACTCATTTGAAGAGATATATACAAACATAATAAAAAGCTTGAAGGAAGCAAGCAACGAAGCTGTTGGGTACCAAGATAATAGAAATACCAGGAAGATGTGGTGGACGGACAAAATACAGGAAATGGTCAAAGAGAAAAAACGTACATACTTGAAATGGCTCAGTACTAAGGAGCAAAGAGACCTAGAAATCTACAGGGAAACCAGAAGACAGCTAAGAAATTTGATACGCACAGAAAAAAATGAAATGTTCGAGCGCAAGTGCCACGACATAAATACACACATAGGAGGTAGGCAGAGTTCTGAAGTATGGAAATTCATCCAGATAATCAAACCAGAACAATGGACAGAGCACTACAAGGGACTGCTGCAGGAGACGAGACCCGAATATCTGGCAGCCTCTCCGAGAAGAGACATAGAAGTACATGGAGAGGAAGTAATCATCGAAAAAGAAATGATAAAGAATAATATTAAAAAGCTTAAATCCGGAAAAGCTAGCGGACCTGGGGGAATATATGCTGAAATGCTCAAATATGGATCAGAGAAACTAGTCGAAAATCTCACATATATTATTAACCAATGCATAAACGGATATCCAGTACCTAATGATTGGAAACTTGCATTCATATCCTCAATACATAAAAAAGGAAACAAGCTGGATTGCAACAATTACAGAGGAATTTCAGTAACCAGTACTCTAAGTAGATTGTACGGTAGGATTCTTAGAGATCTAATAGAGAATGATTTTCATGAACAAGAAGAAGAAGAACAAAGTGGGTGTGGCGCAGGCAGATCTTGTAGTGATAATGTTTTTTGTCTTAAACAAGTAATTGAGAAAAGAAGCGCCAGAAATATAGAGACTCATGTTACCTTTGTAGACCTACAAAAAGCATATGATACCGTTCCAGTAGAAAAATTATGGACAGTGTTAGAGCAAACTAATATCAATCATTCATACATAAAAGCCATAAAAGAACTATACAAAGGGTCAAAATCTAAAATTAAAATTGGAAATCGACTTTCAAAAGAATTCCTGGTAACAAAAGGCTTAAGACAGGGATGTTGTATCTCTCCAACTATTTTTAAAATATATATCGCAGTAGCTCTAAAAAACTGGAAACGTAAAGTGCACGGCATGGGAATACAACTTAACGACCGATTTACCATATACACACTACAGTTTGCTGACGACCAAGTAATTGTGGCTAATGATAAAGAAGACATGATATGATGAGAAAGTTAACAGAAGAATACCAAAAGTGGGGATTAACAGTGAACGTGGACAAGACACAGTACTTATGTATTGGAAACGAATCCAGTGAGTTAGTACTAGAAAATGGACAAACAACATCTCCATGCAATGAGTATGTATACTTGGGTGTCACATTTGATAAGACAGGTACAGACTGTAAAGAATTGGAAAAAAGAATAGTAAAAGCAAAAAAAGTTATTGCATGTCTTAACAGTATTTTATTGAGCAGAGAGATAAAAAAGAATGTAAAATTTAACATATATGAAACAATGGTCAAAAGCACGCTGTTGTATGGAATAGAGACTTGTCGCGTAACAGAAAAGTACAAAACAAAAATGGAAAGTGTCGAAATGGATGCAATCAGAAGATCAATGAGAATATCTAGTATAGATCACATATGAAATGAGATCATAAAAGAAAGAATGGTAATCGAGCGAAGCATAACGGATGACATCACTAGAAGGCAACTGATATGGTACGGCCATGTACAACGGATGAACGACGAAAGATTACCATAGCAGGTCCTAGAATGGCAACCAATAGGGCGCAGAAAAAGAGGGCGTCCTAAACTAGAATGGCAACAGTCAATCCAAAGATCAATGAGTCAAAAAAATCTGACTGAGGATGATTGTCAGGATCGAAGGAGGTGGAGAATAGACGTCGGACAACGTAGAAAAACGTTCTAAACCGACATAGTAGTAGTAGTATACTAGTTAATAAAATTGTAAAAAAATAAAAATACTCACAGCACTTCCAAATCCTTCATGGGCCTCAATGCTGCGTCGTCGATACATCTTATGTTGTTATTGTCCAATTGTCTGAAAACATACTGTTATTTAAGTACTTTTGTCTTAAATTATTGCCTTTCCATATTGACTATTACTCTTATATATTTATAAGTCTGGAATTGGCATAAGGATGGTAACATCTTGAACATTGGATAATAGAATTGACACATTTTTTAGAGATTCACCCGGTAGGCACTGAAGTTGCCTCGAAATGTAAAAAAACACACAACAAACTTAATGGATCCAATAAACTTTGGTTGTCATTATTAATACCAAAACCTAGCACCTGAATCTCTTTTATATTTTTCTTTAAGCCTCTCATAAATGTTTTAACAAGAAGGTTACAAATATTTCCGCATTAAATTCTAGTTCCTAACGGAGAGATGTTAAAACGTTTTTGATACAAGTAGTATTTCATTAAAGGCAATAGTATTTTAGAATCAACATAAAATAACACTAAGAAGATTAAGATCGCTGCTCAAAAGAAAGCTTAAACTACGTACAGACCTGAACATTTCGACTAACGACAAAAAGAGCAACTAACCGAAGAGCAAACATACGGCACATGGACTTTTCTGAGTTCGATGATCAGATCTGCTGTTTCCAAAAATGTTCTTAGTTTTATCCTTTCAAAAAATCAAATGTCTGTTTGCCGTTTTGATCTGACCCGTCGAAATCTGCAAACTTATTCAAAACAACTAATGAGAACGCCGCGAGTCGTCCGCCGAAAGGCTGGAATTTGCCAAACTGTTTGCAAACGCGTTTGTGACCCCGTCCAAACTTGTGTTTGGTTTGTAGCTCTATTCGTTTTTCGTTGAAACGTCTGTATGAAGATCTAAAACAACGACGCATGTAGGAAAACGGTAGGAAATAATGTTTTTTTTTGGTTTTTCTGCCAGCGTAACAAGCCAGGCTTCGACTGTGCATCGATTCTCTACTGTGAAGCACAGAGAAATAAGAATCCTAATTTTTCTGTGCTGTAAAGTATGATGGAGTCTCATCGTCGAAATGGTTGTTTTTGTGTTTTCTAGTCACAGTCAGTTTAACTATAGTTAATAGAGAGGACTGGAAGAATGACTAAATGACATTTTCAGTAGGAGTGTGTATGGGGAAGATGGACAAACAAAGGATCTCCAGAGTGCCACAACGATTTTACAAGCCCAATAAATATCTAAAAACGTGAAGTGTAGTACCCGTGAATAAAAAGACAAAAATTTTTTGTGGCTGAGCGGCTATAGAAAGATTTTGTTTCTCTTGTATTTTTCCGTGGGCAGCTCGAAAGCTGTACACTTACTGGGGTCTAAGATCTAATGGATACCTATCAAGTGTTGATAGTTATTTTTTTCACTAATGCTAGTAGGAGTGAAAAAATACTTACAAATGCTTTATTTCTGTCAATCCTCTAAGGCTTTTCTTGGTGATTACCGTTAGTTGGTTGTGACTGAGGTCCCTGAAAACAAAAGAAACCAACATTGGAAAAAATGTCAACCAATAATGAAGAAAACTGTTATTACTACGTTGATTGTTTCGACGACAAGAATACATTGTCCTTCTAAGAAAACTCTTGGCAATGGGAAATAATAAAGTTTGCAGCGTAAAAATGTTTGTATTGTATGTAAGTATAAGTAAGCATAACTGAAGAAAAACAACTTTTTTAGTTTTACAAACATTTATTAAGTTGGTGAAAAAGAATCTGGTTTACCTCGGTTTTCGCCCTATTTCTCCAGCTCTAATACATTGTTTTTATTATAGCGAGTATGACAAAATAAATTCGTTCTTGAAGTTACAGGTATAGTCACAAGAACAAGACATAGCAGTCGTTTATTTATTATAATTCAACATTCGTGCCAAGGCCGTTTACACTACGTAAGCTGAATCGAACGAACGAATGTGTTTGGTTATGCTCGCTATAATAAAGACTATGCAAAAGGGTGCGCGCGTGCAATGTTTGCAGTGAATAAGTGCGTACATTTAAAACGCAGCTTAACACTGGCTAATATTAACCATTTTATATTGGGTATATTGTATGGATAAAGGCAAAGGCTCATTAACTTTTTCATGCATTTTAAAATTTTCCTGAAACACAATATGCAAATTATAAATGGAAAATAAATTTGATTTTGGTTAGTCTATCCGATGGCGACGCGGTGTTTTGTTTAAATATATTATACCCACTTTTTTAACAGTTCTGTGAGATAATTCACATGGTTTTTAAAACAAACATTGTATGCAAAAAGCACGTGCACTGTTAAGGTCACGTGCCAACCACCTCTAAAATTCTGTTTATGATTGGGTTCCTAATAATAGCTTCGTTTCAACTCACCATTGGATTTGTAATAAAACCTTCTAAAAAAGTTTGTGTTGTATGATGACCAGTTAGGAATGCCCCTGTGTTAGAAGAGAAATCATGGACTGAAATGATGTCATGGAATTAAATGCAAAAACTTCCGCGATAGGCAAAATTTTTAGCAAAATTTAGTACTTTTCATAAAAAATTGCGATGCAGAAAAAAATTTGAGGAACAAACGAAAAAAATGGCGCCGCAGCAGAAAATGATTTCAATAAAAAATTGGCCAAATACAGCGAAACCGTTAACAAATACAATGCGTCAATTAAAGTGCCGTCATAATAATGCAAAAGAAACAACAAAAAACGGACCGATTACGACAAACTTAGACAAGCTAAAACTTGTTCAAGTACCCGGGAACAATGTACTAAAATAGAGTATTTGACGAACCGGGTACTGAGTACAATTGATTCTAATGTACTGGGTATTGGGGACTTAAAAATGTACATTTTTGAGTATTTTTACCCGGGTACTGCCTAACTCTGATAGTATATTAGCAAATTAATCAAATTTTTTGAAAAAAGTTAGCGGCCAATGCAAACCACGCGAGGTAAATAATTAACGGAATTAACCGGGAAACAGGACGATAACGGGCGCTAATAAATCAGTTTTAATTATTAAATCGTATATGTTAAAATTAGCCAACAAGCCTGCGGACTAGAAGGTATCACACTACAAAGTATTTTCCTCATGCTCAATAGTTTTATACATCAAAGGCCTATTCTTCAAACTGAGACTAAGATTGAACATATTGTCGGGTACGATTTTGTTTTAAATCGCGCCCTTAAACGAGGGTACCGTAGTAGATCTCTTGTGTGTATAAAATAAATATAAAACAGATTTAAAAACGTTACAAACTTTAATGAATACAAAATAAAACTCAATTGCAATTTACAAATTGTTACAAGACTTTTCTTATGAACTATAAAAAAAACAAGACCCAAAATATTAAAATAAAAACTTTAACTTACCATAGTAACAAACTGTAAAATATTATTTAAATAGAAAAATGTTGTTTCTTAATTGGTTTAGAGGTTCTTAGTTTCAACAAAACTTGAAAAAAGAATGGGAATACCGACTTGTCTTCTTAAAGTTTGGATTTTTATGAACGGTAGGTTGGACCTAAGTAATCCATTATCCCCCCTTTGAAGAGTTTGGAGGAACCAAGTCAGTGGCGTAGCTGATAATCCTAAAGTTTACTTTGGCTAATGAGCTAAACAAGTAAACCTAAATGAAAACAGAGATAAAATGACATTTTATAGTCAAAACTTTCTAATCAACAGTTTTTCCATAGCCACTTTAAAGGGAAACCCCTATATCTACTTGATGTATCCCCACGCTTAACCATTACAACTCCCACTCTTCACTTTTCAGTAGTTTTTTTCGCATCAACCATCTGCTGTGTGGTAGGCGGCAACCAAATGTTTATCATTTTGGAGGAAGGCGGAACCACTTTCTTATCTCTACCATGTTTTGCGCTTTTTGTTTTTCTAAGCTGGTTTCGTACAGTGGCACAACAAAACTCGACAACAAACTGCCGATGCCGTCCCAAACGATCTGCGAACACACAAAAAGGAGCCGAAGAAAGCTTTTTGGCAAACGGTGCGCGTGCAATTTAAAAACACGAAAACAGGACGAATCCGTGTTTTAGCGCGGAGTGTGAGCAGAGCAGTTTGGTGTATACGTACTCTTAACACTCCGTTGACTGCAACAATTTCTGTTGTGCATCTGCAAAATAGGTATATGCACTCCGGGATGAAAAAATAACCTCCGTTGACGGTACATTTGCATTCTAAATGGTTGTAAAATTACAAATTTCTATACACAGCCAAGCCCTTTCACTGCGACCACTGGGTATATTGTAGCTCACTTTTAAGTTGTTTCTCACTAGTGTATGCCTAGTCCTTCAATTATTTTGGGCGAGACACTATTCAAATCTTCTATATCAAACTGAGGTTGACCGAAAGTGTTCTGACGTAAACGTGAAGTAGCGGGACATTCGCACCCTACATGTCTGACTATTTCGTCATCCTCCAGACAGAGTCTGCATTCGGTCTCTTCTGTTGGTCCGATTCTGTGCATGGATACTCTTAGTCGGTAGTGATCCGCATACAGTCCAGCCACTATAAGGATCTCCTGTCTGGTAAGTACAATGATGTTCCTGACTTTTGCTACAAGGTCCTTTAATAAACTCTTTGGAGTGAGACAGTTCCGGTAGATTTATTGTTGAAAGCTGTTAGTTCTCCATCCATTCCAATATGGTTGTTGATATAGCAACATTATATACTAACCCACGGCGGTTTCGGTGCCTTCCCTCGCTGCTTGTTCTGCGAATGCCCCGGTATCCACACTAATGGCACATTGTTAACGCTACCCAGCGCATTCAATAAGTTCCTGCAGCTCCTCATGGTTCTCGATGAGACCGTATAGGCATCAAGCGCTCTTGAGGCTGCTTGACTTGACTACCGGAGAAGATTTTTATTGTCATATTGGTCCATTCGTGGTCAGTAGACCACTGGGCACACAGTTCAATGGCTACGAGTTTGGGCCAATTGGCCGAGATTATGTTTAATAGTATCTGGATTCAGATTCTTCAGACCAACACATGAGAACCTTTTAGATCCGGCGGTATACCACAAGCTATCGTTATTGAAGAAATTGGTCCTGTGTTTGACCAGTCCTTCCTCTCCGGGAGGATAATGTTGTACACAGCTCTCTGCAACAGAACACGTTTACGTCAGAACACTTTTGGTAAACCTCAGATTGATTCAGAAGATCTGTACAGGGTTTTACCCAAACTGAAAGCTATAATTTTTGGAGGACTAGGCATAGAGTAATGAGAAACCACGCAAAAGTGAGCCAAAATAGACCCACTGGTAGTCGCAGTGGGAGGGCGGTAAGGTTCATTCAAATATAAATCATCATCATAGCTCTCTGCTGTATACCGTGTTCGGCATGACGTCAGATATCATTCCTAGAGTTGCGTTCAACTCTAATTCCCTAATTAAGGCTATTGATGTCACTATGTTTGCCCTGCCAACCTAGTGGTTGGCCCTTATTCTGAATGTTGCTCTTCGTGCCTCCGCCTCTAAGAAAATACGAAGCGGAGGTAGGTTGAGTAAACGTTCAAGCGCTGTCGATGGGCTGGAGTTCAATGCACCACATTGTCCTGTCGTTGTAAGCTAGTTAGTTTGGCCCTTGACGTTCTTTGATGTCTATTCTCGATCTAGACTACTATTCACCGTATGCAAGCATTGGTCTGATGACTGTGATATACAGCCAATACATTTATTAAAGGTTTGTACCGTACCCCAGGTTTTTCCGTAAATTTTTTTGCACGTCCACAAGGACTGTATTGGTTTGCGGGTAACCTTTTAAATGGGCATTAGTTTTATCTAGGGTGACTCTAAGGGATTTCCCCTCTGATGCAAATGAAATTCTTTTACCGTTAAGCTCCGGTAGAATTAGGAAATCTAGCTTTCTTTTACGGTTGAACGGTATAATGACTGTTGTGCTGAGATTTACAGACATCTGATCCCTGTCACACCCGTCTTTTACCGTGTTTATTTCTTCTTTTGTCTTTTCAGAGAATTTGTCGTCTGGAATGTCTCTAATGATTGCTCCCACGTCATTCGCATAACTCAAGAGCACTAAATCCAGCGATTCTAAAATGGCAAGAGGATCATCGAGGACAGATAGAACTCCTCCTGTGGACAGCCTCTAGCAGCTCTGAAACTTACCATCTGATGTTAATAAAGGAGGGTTTCAATCACTCCATGCAATCCAAAGCCAATACTCTATAATTGAAAGTGGAAAACTTTTTATAATAATTTCCCATTTTATTTTTCAGATGTAAAAATGCGGTTTGTAAATTACCTCGCGCTGCATTATCGGTTCATCTGTTTGGATGTTAAGTATTTGTTTCTGCCACACCAGTATGGGTGCTCTAGGAATACATCTTTTAATTTTGTCCTTTTACTGTGATACACGAGCGATTATTGTTTATAACAAATCGATGACACGCACGTCCGGACTCATTTGTGCCAAATTTTCGAGTTTTATTAATAACATGTCACCCTATTTTGTGTGCGCGGTTAAAGTGATTATTTATGTTAATAGGGTTGCTGAATTTTTCAGCCTTTTTGCGAATGAAGTGGCGCGGAATAAATAAAATCGGGAAAATTAAATTGCCTGATTTAAATTAAATGAAACTTTTAAATAATTCGTGTGCAGTTTTAAATGAACAAAGCATGAAAGAACTTACGCGCAAATGAAACACAAACTAAGTTGATGATGATGTACTAAAAAAGGGAGTTAAAGAAAAGTTTAGCTTAGCTAACAAGGAAATTAACGTAAGAAGGAAAGAAAAATTAAACAAATTTGACGAAAGAGTCTAATTAAGGAATTTCAAAGGGTAAGAGTCCATAATTTTTTAACAAAATATGGAAAGCATTAAGAGAAGGGACAGACCCTAGTTATCTATCCACTTTCTATACGAAACAAAAGAAAATACTTATCTAACACAGACTTTTTGCGGTCAAAGGGTGCAAAGGAAAATTTTGTTCAAATAATAAAGCCAAAAAAAGAGTGGAGCCTGTAAAGGAAACCAAAGTTAAAGTTGTGTCATAGATATAGACAAATAAGGAAAAATAACCCATTTATTTCGAGCAGGGCTGCTTAGCATATGAAAAAACTGTTAAAAGAAAATATTGAGAGGATCTAGTCTGAAGTCAAGAAACTCGGACGCAACGGGTAGACCAGACCAGAAATAGAAGTTTAAGGGAGTTGGGTAAATTAAATAGTTAAATTGAAGAAATATTCCATGTTGGGTGGAGGTCATTTATAAATCAAACAAGTTCAGTCGTTCTCCACTAATTTTATTATTACAACGACATGTTTCGAGAGCATACGCTCTCATCTTCAGGTTGTACACTAAAAGAAAATTAAGTTCAATAAATGCCCGGTACCTACAATTTCTTATAAAAATATTAACCACCCAAACTTACCAAATGAACAACCTGAAATTAAAATCTAAAGGAATGAAACCCATCTTGACGGAGTTAATCCATCGCCATTGCCTACAGCTTGTAGGCTCAAAAAAGTTTACAGCAGCATGTGCAATGAAGCAGCACAACAAATTAAAGCAGCATGTGTATTTGCTTCATTGCACATGCTGCTGTAAATTTTTTTTAAGCCTACAAGCTGTAGGCAATGGCGGATTAACTCCATCAAGGTGGGTTTCATTCTTTTAGGTTTTAATTTCAGGTTGTTCTTTTGTTAAGTTTGGGTGGTTATTATTTTTATAAGAAATTGTAGGTACCGGGCATTTATTAGACCTAATTTTCGTATGCTCTCGAAACATATCGTTGTAATAATAAAATTAGTGGAGAACGACTGAACTTGTTTGATTTAAATATTGAAATGTTTAGGTGTGTCTTAAGCCTAACAGAGAGGGGTTTAAACAAACACCAAAAAAATACTCAGAGCATAAAACATTAAATCAGGAATCCTGCTTGAGCAAATCAACACCGAATAATTCAAAGCAAAACTAAATGATGATGATAATTCAGTTGTGAGTGGGCCATTACCAGCCCTTCAACGTGTGTCACCAGCAAGTCTATTCTGGCTTACTTTGGAGAACGTCCCCACCACGAAATTTCCAGCATTTTAAATAGGCTAGCAACTTGGGTTGAAGTCCTGTTTAGATACTCTGCGTTGATTAAGGGTTTCTTGAATACACCGTGTAGTACATATTGGACGGTTTCGTCATTTTCCTTGCAAAGCGTGCAATGGCAGTCTTAGTCGACAGTGTCCAGTTTCTAGGCAACCAACCATTATACGGATTCCCTGTCTCGTAAGTAATGAGTTTTCTAGCTCTCTTCTTTTAGGATTCTATAACGAACTCCTTGGAATAGGTAAGTTTTTGAATGTTCCTCCTATACTCTGCCCCGTTAGTTAAAAGGCGGTAAAATTGCATGTGTCTTCCTTCTATCATAAAATGGTGGTCTTTCCGACGTTTTATGCAAATCCCAATGCTGGTTGAGGCGTGTTTAAATCGGCTGCTTCTCTGGCAAGCTGTGGCAGAGTGGCCTGGGAATCCTGGGATCCATATCAGTGACACTTTGTTTGCTACTCTTAGTGCGTTCTCCTAAACCGTCTTTGAAGAGAAACGGGAGGAGTTAAGCGAAAAACGAAAAAAATATATATGAAGTCACATTGAAGGAAACAAAAGTTTCCTGGGGCTGATTTCATTGTGCAAACCAAGGAATTTTCATTGATTGAAGTGATCAATAGTTGGACTTTGCTATAATCCGAATATCAAAAGCCATCGAATTATTATAAAAAGTGACTGCAAAAATGTTAAAGCTTGTTGTTTAGTTAGAGCACGCAAAAATTGTAGAAAATGTGTCGTTTCTGTCTCTTGTTCTTGTCATTGATTATGTTCTGGATAGTTGATAATTAAATGACGTTGTCGTGATATTGGACAGCTGATTGTTTGTCAGTGCGAAAGTAAAAGATACAATGGGCAATGATATGTGTATGTACAGCATTTAGAAACATAGAGGTTTAAAAAGTGTGTCCTTTTTTAGTTTAGGTTGCGTTTTAGTAGCTTTTATTATATTTATTAGTATCTAATATCACAAAAAAAAAACTAACGTACTTGAACTATACAGTTTGGTATATAATCAGTATGAGAGATCACTGTCAAAAACCAAATTCTTAATAAAATTATTATCATGCACATGCTAAAAATTGTACTTCCTAATACTAATTTGTTAAACACTGAACTACTTACAAACGTAACAATTTAGTACTAGTAGCAAAAATATCACTGGGCAACTCCTCTAATTTATTTCGATTTAATCGCCTACAATAAAAAGAAAAGAAATATATAAAAAATAATAGAAATAAATAGTATATTTTACAGAAAAAAAAGTCGAAAAAATCAAGCGAAATTTTACATATAATAAAGCTAATATATGCAACTTTCTAGAACGAACAAACTTTAGTTTATCATTTTTAAGTCAGAATTGTTTTTTGTTCTGACACTGAATGCAAGAAAAAAGGAATACAGAATTTGATACACAACAAACAAACATTATTACAATGCTGGGTCAATCGCGCGGGAACCTATTGCGTGTAATCATTAGCGATAAACCAATTGCGCGGAACCACTAGCGCGCAACCATTAGCGCACGGACAAATGCGCGCAACCAATAGCGCGCGGACAAATGACGCAAAATTAAAAGCCTATTTTTATAACTAGATCGAATACAAACGCTCCTGCGCGACAAGTCGAATTGCCCTGTCCAGCCGCAGAGGACCAGGGGCCGAGGATAGTTAATATGATAAGTTGACCCGGTTAGGTTAGTATTTTAACCTGACCCGATTAGGTTAGAATGGTAACCTAATCATTATCAAGTATCCTTGGCCCCTGGTCCACCTCGACTGGACAGAGCAACTCGACTTGGTTATAGGTTGGTTAGGACTCTGATACATGGACGAAATGCTCGTTTTTTGCGTGCTAATTGTTGCGCACTTTAAGGGCTCTCGAGATTAAGTTTTTCTGCTCTTTAGAATAAATTAATAATAAGTTTGTAAAATGTAAATGATTTTATAAAAATTTTAAATCGTATGTAAATAAAGAAATTGAATTGAATTGAACTTGTTCCTACGCAATTGTAAACCTACGCCCTACTGACCCAACGCCCGAGAAAATGATTGCTTTATTTATTATTATGATACAAAATAGGGGTTAAATTCCGTTACATTAATACATACCGCTAAAAAATAAAAAACAAGACCATGTGTGGAAAATGGTGCCAAATTTCCGTATTCCCACCTACATTATTTTATACTGGACACACTATATACAGGGTGTCCCATATAAAAGTAACTACAAGGGTATTTTGGAAACGCTAAGAGATACAATTTTATTCAAATATAAAAAAAAGTTGGGCAATTCCGAGCCCAATCAGATGCTTTATCGAAATTAAAAATATCTACTGGGCTTCAATATATCAAGCAAAAATGTGTTTTACGAAAAATTCAATTATTGTCGCCATCTTCTAAACATCTTGTTTTGTATTAGCGACTTTTTTTAAAATCCATAGCCAATATTGGGCGTAGAATAACGCGACTTCAGTCTGATATACCAAATCCGTATCTTTAACCGTTTTCAAAATCCCGATCTATCTGGGACACCTTTTATAGTACTTGTATTTTATGGTTCTACTGTTGTTGTATTGTTGATGGTCGAAGAATTTTATAAAAACCCCATGAGCTACAGAACTAATAATTCTATCTATCCACTGAAATGCCTCTGACATATACTTATTTACACGTTTACCCTAAAACTTTGGACAGGCTATACAGTCATAATCTATTTACTTACAATCGTTGCAAATTAATCAACTCCTGCAGCGAGTCCTTTTCTATGTTTCGAATGTTGTTATGAGACAAAATCCTACAAAAAACCAAAATAAAAACAAAATGCTACTCAAAAAACTAAACACAATGCAAAAAAACTTCACGCATCACCTTCTAGAGGTTCATGGATTTATTCAAAATATATTTTATATAAATTGAGTCTCGAGCACGGATTTCTTTAAAAATGGATAGCCAGCCTCTATTGGGCCGGGAATCAATAGACGAAAAGCCGCGTCATAAATTCGTTCGGCTCAGGGACGTAGCCAGAAAAAAATCGGGGTGGGGGGATCCAACAATTTCGGTAAAAATTTGCATATTGTGCAATTTTTTTATGAGAAGTCTGTTTAGCACATTTTTTCGACTATTTCTGATCCCCTTGTGTAAGGCCAAAAATTTCTCTAGAAGGTCCGACTTTTAAAATTATTTATTGGCCTATGCATTTCAACAAAATCACTACAATGGAGGCGAAGATGGGAAACAATCTAGAAGAGCTGACAATTAGAGAAATCCCCCTCGCGTTAATGACGGTTAGCAGAGCCCACATACCTTGGGACTCGAGAAGAGGTACAAATTCCACATCCAAGCTAGAGAGGTGTGGCAGAGTGAAGATACAATGTTTGAGTTTTTTTAGTTTAGTTTGCTACACTGATAGAACGAGGTAAACAAAAGAGGGGAAGTATACGTGAAAAGGAGCTATTCGCGCGGAGAGCATGCTACTGTTTTTCAAGCAGAGCTGTATCTCATAATAATGATAATGCAGCTGTAGAAGAGGTCAGGAATGACCAGGAAGAGAATACATGCTCTGACAGTGCACCTAAGGTTGCTGACAGGGTGGAAGAATGCACAGAAGTACTGGATACCTTAAGTGATGCCAGACACGTGACGCTGGTTTGGGTTCCGAGGCATACAGGAACCGATTATGTAGGCCTGAAGCCACTTCTGGGCGTGAATAAAAGACAAATGCATAGCTGACTCACCCACTTGGCCAAAAATAATCTAACAAACTCCTGGGAAATAGGAGCAGGTTGCAGAGAGACCAAAGAATTCGTAGACCAACCAAAAGCGACCAGACTTAGATGGAACCGGTTAAGGGAGCACATGACTCATACAAGAGTCGAGAAGGACTTTACCTACCCAGCCTGTGGACTGGAAGAATATACATCAAGGCATATCATTGCAGAGAAGACCTACACATGGATGATAAAACAGGCTGACATACTGGACAGACAGAATACGCATCCAATGAGACCTAAGGCATGACAAAAGAGGGTCAACTCTGGCGTAGTTCCCGAACCTACGGATCACCCCACACCATTATTATCACTTTACAAATGTGTATTTTTGATCCCTAATATTACAAAACTTTTTATCTTAGAGAACAAGGTCAAGTAGTCATAATTGCTTTTGCGCGGCTCTATGCTGAACTGTAGCCCCAAAAATCTGCTTTTTTCCTAAAGCTACCGGTTTCCAGGGATGAAACAGTGTAGACAGTCTACAGTTGCCGAAACTACGGGTCACCCCTCACTACTACCGTCATTCTACAAATGTGCATTTTTGATCCCTAATTTTACGAAACTTTTTATCTTAGCTATCAAGCTCAAGTAGTCATAGTTGCTTTTGCGCGGCTGTATGCTGAACCGTAGACTCAAAAAATCTGCTCCTTTCCTAAAGCTACCGGTTTCCAGGGATGAAACAGTGTAGACAGTCTACAGTTGCCGCATTTACGGGTGACCCCTCACTACTACTGTCACTCTACAAATGTGCATTTTTTATCCCTAATTTTACAAAACTTTTTATCTTAGCTATCAAGGTCATGTAGTCATAGTTGCTTTTGCTTAGCCGTAGCCCCAAAAAATCTACTCCTTTCCTAAAGCTACTAGTTTCTAGGAATGAAATAGTGTAGAATAGGGTACAATGGGCTTAGCACAGTGGCCTGAAGAATACGATGGCATTAGGTAATATTTTTCACCCAACATCATTTTCGGGCACTAGGTTCAACCAATTAAGAAAATATGTCGAGGGTTTTTTAATTTTGAATTTGACTTATTAAAAGTTCTTGTCGAAAACATTAGGCCAATAAATAAACTTTGAATTAGATCAGACACACTCGCCACTTCCAGTTGGATATAATTTTTGAATATGCCAATTTTTCATGCCAAAATGCTTTTTTAAATAAAAAACCATGCCAAATTTTGAATTTCAAAAAAAGTTGCACAATCAATTGTTTACGGTATTGGAAGTTTAGGGAAAACTATTTAAGGAGGAGGGACATCCTGGCTTAAAAAAACAAATATTAATAATTTAAACAGCCAAATAAAATGAAGAATGCTATGATCGTATGTTACTACCTAATCAAAGACATCCGACCGCATTTAGAAAATAATTGAACGTACGTCAACATCCGCACTATACCTAAGGTCACCTTAGTCATACCCGAGGTCATACCATACTAGTTTGAATAAATCTGGACTTTCCTGAATTTCAATTTTAGAGATATAGAAGCCCAAGTTTATATTTTTTTTATGTTTTAAATATTAGTGTTTATATTGATAGATTGATTTTGGCAACTTTAATCGTCGTAAAATGATTTTCTTACAGTTCTATGGATAAAAAAGAACAAACATTTTGAGGTTAGTTCTGTCTTCTTTGCAACAAAACATCGTTATTCGTTATTAACCAAAAATATAACCACAACTATAACGAATTTGATGTTTACTTAGGGAAATTTTGAAACGCTTAAAATTTTGACAACTTTGACAACCGTTATGGTTATTTTTCGTTATCCTAATTAACGATAGTCATAAAATCATAAGTCGAAGAAGGGTTTTTAAAAATCACTTGTCACTGTTATTGTCTGTGTTTGTCAGTTGTCAAATTCCATCGCTGATCTTTACTTTCTTCGGTTAACAGATGCGGTATCCAGCGGGAAACTAATTTTCTTACCCCTAATTCTTCATAAAATTGTTTTTGATTCAGGTGTTTCTCTCACTATGTCACATGGCGATCATCCGTGAGGAGCTTGCGCATAGCATGAAGGTGTTGCTCGCTAACGCTAATCCGTCCATGCTTAATTTTCCATACCAACGAGAAACTGTCGACTGTAGTAGTTCATTACCGAAAACAGAAACCAACTCGGCAAGGCATACTTGTTGAGATTGTAAAAAATTATAGCTTGAAAATGTTCTCGATTTAATTCCATTTTTCGACTGATTTGTTAACTTAAAAAATTCACTGTAGCTATATGAGTATGTTTAAATTTAGGTTAATTAAAGTAAAAGTGTCGCCCTCTATGTTCCTATATGCAAAATATAAAAAAAACTCCTCGTAACTGTACTAAACAACGATAATAAAGAAACGTTTCCTTAATTAACGGACTTAATAAAGATAAAGAAAACCTAGTTAATACTGCGCAGGCTCATTAATAACCATAACAATAACGAACTTTCAAATAAGCGTTTCAAAATATCCCTAGTGACTGACCAAAGACACGTTGTTAAAGCAATTAAGTAATTTTTTTGTTGTACAATGATTATAAACTTGACGTATCTATAAGTGCCAGGATATTATTGGGATAGGGTTTCTAGTAAGAATTGCAGATGAGGAATTTTTAAAGTCAATTATTAATAATATGTACTTACAGAATTTTTAGGTTTATCAAATCTTGAAAATCAGTCTCGTATATTGTAGTAATGTTGTTGCCTTGAAGATCTCTGAAAATCAAAAAAAAAACATTAATTAATTAAAAAATCATCACTGACTTTGAATTTGCCTAAATTTTAAAGACATTTCCTAGAAAACATTAATTCAAATAGGGAACCAAGGTCGAGTATCATCTTGTTATCAAGGTCTTTTACTGGACTTAATTCTGTACTTTTTTAATCTTTACTGATTTGTTTTTAAGATTTGCATTTAAAATTATAATTTTATATTTTTTAAATTAAATATCTCCAATGATCGAAAGGTTTTTTAAATGTATCGAATAACATTTAAAAACCTTTCGAACGAGGTATGACTTACTTTCCCTATATAAAAATTACGGGGGTCAAAGCTACCCTAGCAAGGGGTTGATAGATAAGAAATAACTCAAGAGAACAAAGAAGTGTCCAAAATCGACGTGTCCAACGATTTTTTAAAAACTTTCTCTAAATACTTGAAATGGCTTCTGGTATGTTTTATCCGTTCCACCCTTAATATTATATATATTAGAATTTGCAATCCATATGTGCTTCACCGTTAGGAGATACGTATCCTTCAAAAACCGACAAAAAACCTAGTTTATATGATATTTGGATGTCCCTATGTAGTACGAATGCGACTTTTGGTTTCTGTTTAGAACTTGTAGATAATGATTGAGTAGAAACAAAATTTCGGACTGACATTGTCTTTAGTTATGAATATTTTATAAGCTACTTAAAAAAAATTATCGTATTTTATAATATTATTTATTTCGGTAGCATATTACCATTTTCGGTACAACTTGTCGGACGTCATGGCAACTATGACTATCTGAGAATGAATAACAAAAAAGATGTTTCATAACACATAAAATAATTTCTTAAATCCTATTTACTTTTTATTTAAAAATCATCGAAAAGGGGTAAAATATTACGGGGGAAATAGTACTCGTTAAATTGATAATAAACATGGGAGTTAGGTGAGGTTAGAGTAGGTTAGGTTGAAAGTTTAAACTTTTTTTTTAAAATTGAGGAGTACTATTTTGCTCCTAAATATTGCACCTTATTTTATTGTCACCTTTACAATATTTATGAATCAATAATGTTTTATTAAAATTATTATTCAATTTTACCCAAATACGCGCAAACCGTTTTTCTCAATTTTGTCGAAAACCCTTGCTCTAAGCAAGGCGGCTATCTTTTTAATGGAAAAAAACGTAGATCTCGAAAAACAAACGAACGTTTAAAAAAAAGCCACCCAAAAAAAAATACTTCAAAAACCCCGAATCTTACAAAAACTACCGTTTCTGATTTAGCAAAAACTTTCTTGATATAAAGAGCCAAAACTTATGGCAAATATTTTTTCCCTCAGAAATCCGTCTGTTAAGCCTACAATAAAAAAAAAATATTCTTGGCGTTTACACGCCAAACTCCCATACATTTTGTGACCCATGCTTGTAGAAACTATTTTTATTAATTTAAGGAGTACTATCATCCTGCGGAATCTTTTACCCCATTTCCATAACACTCAGAGACCATTTTTGGTCTAGCGACTTCGCATACCCTGATTTGTCCGTACACCATAATATGTCAAACTGATCCACGTGCCCCTTAGGATGCAATTTTTTTTTCTCTAAGAGGACTTAATTTGGCCTGGCACCTCTTTGTCGAGGGCAGGGATCTATCTTTATACTGCGTCGCAAGTATACACAGTGAACCCACGCTTTTACACCCCTTCCGAAAGGTGGTCCTGCTACATGTTAGACTTGCATCTATCTATCATCGCTATCGTCCCAGCAGCACTTGGTATAGATGATAGACTTCTTTCCATTTTAGCGCAACAGTCTTGGTCTTCGTGACTTGACTGTAGGAGATTTATGCTGGCGCCATCCCGGTATCGACTATATAGCACTTATAGCAGACTCCTGGGTTATTATTCCTGGTTCCTAGGCTGGCTGCGTGTCGGCTCCTGGACTACACCTGTGTATATTCTCGATGTTCAAGGTCAACTTATATTTTGCGTGCATCGCATCGCATGATATTTCGATGACGACTATTGAACGCTGAAAAGGAAGTGGGCTCAGGGCTTTTTTTTTGAAGTGTAAACTTCTTTAGGGGCGTTTAGCAGTTTTTGTGGGTAGTGAATTGAACTGAGCCGCCAGGCTCGGCTATGTAACTCTCATTCGGGTGAAGTCGGCTCGAGTCGACTAACTGTGAGAGGAATATTCAGCGAGCGATATGATGATGCAGATAAAGGCCAGTATTATTAATTTCGCCTTGTTGAAGTTTACACTTCTGCTGTGTGGTCTTAAGCACACACAATTTTTTTTGTTTTTGCATTGTTGTTCAAGACGTGAACCTAGTACCTTCTGCATGTAAATCCGACGACCATACCACGGCACTACCCTGCCGCAGAAGTTTCAATAAGTCACTTCAAAAGAGACACTTTTTGTGGAATCACCCATGTAGCTTATCGTAATTAGTAGTAGCTGGCAGTGTCGTTCTAGTTCATCCGGTCAAAATTCAAACCAATTATCTCATTGCCTGGTTTCGTAATTCTCGTATGGGTCATATATTCTGCCATTTCTCGTTTGGGACCAAACTATCGAATTTCAACGTATTTCGTCAGATTCGTTTTGACGCAAATCTAATAACCGACACATCAAATTCAAACTCGCTCGGCTCGGTTCAAATTAGCCATCGTGCACCAACCCAACGCAACATGTCAATTATGCAAAAATTGTCGCGAAATAAATGCAAAAAAATGGCCCAGAAATTGGCCAATGTTTGCTAAAATATGTCATGTTCGCGGTATTTTTATTAGCAAATAGGAATGTAAAAAAAGGTCGCCAATCAAATTATGCTTTAAACTTGTACTTATACAGGGTGTCCTTAAATAATAATAATAAAAAAGAAAAAACCTAAAAAATAAGATTACGGACTACTTCGAGTGAACATGAGGATGCTTGGACATAATATAAGCATAATAGCAGCCTACGCACCATCAGATGACGAAAGAATAGCTACAAAACAACTGTTCTTTGACCAACTTGATGAGACTGTCACCAAAATCGGTAATACCAGAAAAATAATTATGCTTGGCGATTTTAATAGCCGAACTGGTAGACAAACCCAGAGCAAAGTGATAGGACCATTTGGAGAGGAAGTGACAAATGATAATGGCTTGAGACTGATGCAATTGTGTGAAACCCACAACCTAAAAAAAAATAATGTTTTTTTTTAAACATAAGGATATTCATCGATATACCTGGATTCAGCCAACAAGAAATCTTAAATCAATGATTGATTATGCTATAGGTCGACAACACTCGCAATTAAAGTGGTATGATGTGCGAGCACTTCGTGGTGTTACGTGTGGATCTGACCACCATCTGGTAAAAGCAAAAATATCATTCCCTTTAAGAAAAACAAATAAGGACGAAAGTATTGGAGAAAATGAAAACCTAGAATGCATCGAAGACAATCAAAATACAACTTCAGAAGTCTAGAAATCGAACGTATTTAAAGATTGTATCAATACCGATTAGATAAAAAATTAATAAACACAGAACACTCATTTGAAGAGATATATACAAACATAATAAAAAGCTTGAAGGAAGCAAGCAACGAGGTAGGTAGAATTCTGAAGTATGGAAATTCATTTCTACAGTGAAAACCCCAACAAAAGAAAAAGTAAACATCCAGATCATCAAACCAGAACAATGGACAGAACAATACAAGGGACTGCTGCAGGAGACAAGCCCCGAATCTCTGGCAGGCTCTCCGAGGAGAGACATAGAAGTACATGGAGAGGAAGTATAGTATTAAAAAGCTTAAATCCGGAAATGCTAGCAGACCTGGATGAATATATGCTGAAATGCTTAAATATGGATCAGAGAAACTACTCGAAAATCTCACATAATCTCCATATCATAATTTTTAAGATAACTTTTTGACAGTTAGCAGCTATTTACCAAAGCTGCTAACTGTTCATTAATTCAAAATAAATAGCATATGTCAACGAAAAAAAGTTGTCAAAAGTTGTCTCAAAGATAATGATATGGGGTTTATATTATCAATCAATGCATAAACGGACATCCAGTACCTAATGATTGGAAAATTGTATTTATATCCTCAATACATAAAAAAGGAAACAAGCTGGATTGCAACAATTTCAAATGAATTTCAGTAACCAGTACTCTTGTTGTACGGTAGGATTCTTAGAGATCTAATAGAGAATGATTTTCATGAATAAGAAGAAGAGCAAAGTGGGTTTCGTGCAGGCAGATCTTGTAGTGATGTTGACATTTCTTATACATATGATCTGTTATAGATATTCTCATTGATCTTCTTATTGCATTCATTTCAACACTTTCCATTTTTGTTTAGGATTTTTCTGTTACGCGACAAGTCTCTATTCCATACAAGAGCGTGCTTTCCACCACGGTCTAGGGCAACTCGGCGCCGCCAACTCGGCGCCGCCAACTCGGCGCCGCCAACTGGGCTTCGCCAACTCGGCGCCGCCAACTCGGCGCCGCCAACTCGGCGCCGCCAACTGGGCGCTGGGCCAACTGGGCGCCGGCCAACTCGGCGCCGCCAACTGGGCGCCGGCCAACTCGGCGCCGGACTAAAATTTTTTTTTTGATAAAATGTGTAGATGAAAAATAAAATATATTATTTATATAAAAACATCTTTAAAAAATCCTTTACGCAATATTTTTTACAAGCTTTTATTTAGCTTCAGATGTTCTGTCTAACTAACTATCTATCAAATCTTGTGAAGCGTTTTTGACACACGTAGTGGTCCCATGACAATACAACGATAAGAAAAAAATATCCTCCCACCCTACCCCCACCCCTTCTATAGAAAAATGTGTTTTTGACACACTTCCCGTTATCCGATTTGGATAAAATTTGGTATACACATAGTGGTCCGAGGATAATACAACAATAAGAAAAAATATCCTCCCACCCCTACCCCCACCCCCTTCTATAGAAAAACACACATCCCGTAATCCGATTTGGATGAAATTTGGTATACATATAGTGATCCGATGACAATACAATATTAAGAAAAAAATATTCTCCCACCTCTACCCCCACCCCCTTTCATAAAAAAATGAGTTTTTGACACACTTCCCATTATCCGGTTTGGATGAAATTTGGTATTCACATAGTGGTCCGATGACAATACAACATTAAAAAAAATATCCTCCCACCCTATCCCCACCCCTTCCATAGAAAATGCGTTTTTGACACCCTTCCCATTATCCGATTTGGATGAAATTTGGTATACATATAGTGGTCCGATGATAATACAACATTGAAAAAAAAATCCTACCACTCCTACCCCCACCCTCATCTATTGAAAAATGCGTTTTTGAGGATATTTTTTTCTTAATGTTGTATTGTCATGGGACCACTACGTGTGTACCAAATTTCATCCAAATCGGATAATGGGAAGTGTGTCTAAAACTCATTTATCTATGAAAGGGGGTGGGGGTAGAGGTGGGAGGATATTTTTTTAAAATATTGTATTGTTATCGGATCACTATATGTATACCAAATTTCATCCAAATCGGATAATGGGAAGTGTATCAAAAACTCATTTTTCTATGAAAGGGGGTGGGGATAGAGGTGGGAGGATATTTTTTTTTTGTTGTATTGTCATCGGACCACTATGTGAATACCAAATTTCATCCAAATCGGATAATGGGCAGTGTGTCAAAAACATTTTTCTATGAAAGGGGGTGGGGGTAGAGGTGGGAGGATATTTTTTTATTAATATTGTATTGTCATCGGATCACTATATGTATACCAAATTTCATCCAAATCGGATTATGGGAAGTGTGTCAAAAACATTTTTCTATGAAAGGGGGTGGGGGTAGAGGTGGGAGGATATTTTTTTTTAATGTTGTATTGTCATCGGACCACTATGTGAATACCAAATTTCATCCAAATCGGATAAAGGGAAGTGTGTCAAAAACATTTTTCTATGGCAGGGGGTGGGGGTAGGGGTGGGAGGATATTTTTTTCTTATTCTTGTATTATCATCGGACCACTATGTGTGTACCAAATTTCATCCAAATCGGATAATGGGAAGTGTGTCAAAAACATTTTTCTATGAAAGGGGGTGGGGGTAGAGGTGGGAGGATATTTTTTTATTAATATTGTATTGTCATCGGATCACTATATGTATACCAAATTTCATCCAAATCGGATTATGGGAAGTGTGTCAAAAACGCATTTTTCTATAGATGAGGGTGAGGGTAGGAGTGGTAGGATTTTTTTTATTGTTGTATTGTCATCGGACCACTATGTGAATACCAAATTTCATCCAAATCGGATAATGGGAAGGGTGTCAAAAACGCATTTTCTATGGAAGGGGTGGTGGTAGAGGTGGGAGGATATTTTTTTTTAATGTTGTATTGTCATCGGACCACTATGTGAATACCAAATTTCATCCAAATCGGATAAAGGGAAGTGTGTCAAAAACATTTTTCTATGGCAGGGGGTGGGGGTAGGGGTGGGAGGATATTTTTTTCTTATTGTTGTATTATCATCGGACCACTATGTGTGTACCAAATTTCATCCAAATCGGATAATGGAAGTGTGTCTAAAACTCATTTTTCTATGAAAGGGGGTGGGGGTAGAGGTGGGAGGATATTTTTTTCTTAATATTGTATTGTCATTGGATCACTATATGTATACCAAATTTGATCCAAATCGGATAATGGGAAGTGTATCAAAAACTCATTTTTTTATGAAAGGGGGTGGGAATAGAGGTGGGAGGATATTTTTACCAAATTTCATCCAAATCGGATAATGGGAAGTGTGTCAAAAACTCATTTTTCTATGAAAGGGGGTGGGGGTAGAGGTGGGAGGATATTTTTTTTAAATATTGTATTGTCATCGGATCACATCGGTGTATACCAAATTTCATCCAAATCGGATAATGGGAAGGGTGTCAAAAACGCATTTTCTATGGAAGGGGTGGTGGTAGAGGTGGGAGGATATTTTTTTTAAATGTTGTATTGTCATCGGATCACTATGTGAATACCAAATTTCATCCAAATCGGATAATGGGAAGTGGGTCAAAAACATTTTTCTATGAAGGGGGGTGGGGGTAGGGGTGGGAGGATATTTTTTTCTTAATATTGTATTGTCATCGGATCACTATATTTATACCAAATTTCATCTAAATCGGATAACGGGATGTGTGTCAAAAACAAATTTTTCTATGGAAGGGGGTGGGGGTAGGGGTGGGAGGATATTTTTTTCTTATTGTTGTATTATCATCGGACCACTATGTGTATACCAAATTTTATCCAAATCGGATAACGGAAAGTGTGTCAAAAACACATTTTTCTATAGAAGGGGTGGGGGTAGGGGTGGGAGGATATATTTTTCTTAGTGTTGTATTGTCATGGGACCACTACGTGTGTACCAAATTTCATCCAAATCGGATATTGGGAAGTGTGTCAAAAACGCTTCACAAGATTTGATAGATAGTTAGACAGAACATCTGAAGCTAAATATAAAAGCTTGTAAAAAATTGCGCAAAGGATTTTTTAAAGATGTTATTATATAAATAATATATTTTATTTTTCATCCACACAGTTTATCAAAAAAAAAATTTTTAGTCCGGCGCCGAGTTGGCCGGAGCCCAGTTGGCGGCGCCGAGTTGGCCCGGCGCCGAGTTGGCCCGGCGCCCAGTTGGCGGCGCCGAGTTGGCGGCGCCCAGTTGGCGGCGCCGAGTTGGCGGCGCCCAGTTGTCCCATTCCGTTTCCACCATTGTTTCATAAATGTTAAATTTTACATTCTTTTTTATCTCTCTGCTCCTTAAAATACTGTCAAGACATCCAATAATCTTTTTTGCTTTTGCTATTCTGTCTTTCGTCATTCGTCGATTCCAATACATAAGTACTGTGTCTTGTCCAGGTTCACTGTTAACCACCACTTTTGGTATTTTTCCATGTCTTCTTTATCATTAGCTACAATTACTTGGTGGTCAGAAAACTGTAATGTGTATATGGTAAATCAGTCGTTAAACTGTATTCCCATGCCGTGTACTTTACGTTTTCAGTTTTTTAGATCTACTGCGATATATATTTTAAAGAGTAGGAGAGATATAACATCCTTGTTTAAGCCTTTCGTTACCAGGAATTCTTTTGTAAGTCAATTTCCAATTTTAATTTTAGATTTTGACCCTTTGTGAACTTAAGTCAATCGATGATCTTAAGTGATTTTTTTCCACCAGGAAATGAATCCGCGAGAGTGTGTCTAACCTTACTTTGGTAATCAGTTTTTTTGTGGAGAGAAGTGTTTTGATAGTTTTTGATAAAAATAAGTAAAAAATTTATGTTAATGACCTTTACACTTTGGAAAAAGCTCACCAAAATAAAACTGACAGGCAAAAGTAAGGTTATAAACACCACAACAATTGCCGTGGACTCATATCCCCGTGAAAAAAGGTGGTGAACTGAAGTTCACCACACGGCCATTAAGAATAGCGTCTTGAGATTTGGTGAGCGCTCACTTCACCCCACGTCACGGACAGTCAAGAATAAACGTCCAGTTACCTTTAGTTAACGTCCCATTAACGTATTAATACGTTAATGTAACGTCCCCATTAACACACACATTAGGGACCTTTTGCACGCCCTCCTTTAGCTAACTTTATCCTTTATAAATGCGACATTAAATGACAGATGTCACGTGATATTTAGAAGCCCAATTTTGACCTTCTGCAGATGCAATTTCTTATTCTTTATTTATCTGTCAAAAGCTTTTTTGTGTTTTGTAGGCAAAATTAATTAACAAGTTCCGAAAACAAGTAGGGAAAAACTAAAAAACCAAAACCAGTGACAAACCGCCAGGAAAATATAGGATTAGGTCTGTGTTTACTTATTATTTTTTTGACGCACTTCACAGAACATTGATGACGTTTGGTTAGTTGGTGAACACTGCTGCCAAACAACACATACCTACCAGTTTTTATAAAAAATAGTTTTTAATAATTGGCAGATTAAATCTATATTTCATTTTGTCATAACGTTATATATGCCGCAACACAAGTAAGGTCAAACACTACCCTTTAGTAAAGGATAAAGATCAACACACGTAATCGCACATGCCTCAAATAAAAGATAAGAGAATAATGGTACATGCAAAAGGTCCCTATTCTTTCCATATACATAATATTTCAATACCCATGGTAACTGCCCATTCATGACGCAAACATGAGGGCCTTGGGGTCTATAAGCAAAAAAGACCTGATTGGTTGCTTTTAAAGACATATGCATATTATTTCCATATAGTACGTTTTAGTGCAATACCTACGGTACCTTACGATGCAGAATGCAAACATATTTGAAATAGCAATATCAATGGGTATAAGCAAGTATAAGTCTATCTTCTTTGCGGTCCTTAAAATAAAATGTCCTGATTGGTTATACTTTTACGCATGAATATTATTTTATTCTTGTATTCGTTACGTCAAATCATCGGCGTACAGTTGACAAAAACTCTATATGTAAATTTGGTATCTGTGCATTTTTCGTACCTTTATTTCTGAATGTTTGCATCAAACGCCAACAATTGTGTAAATAGGTAACAGGGAGTATTGGAATATTACGTATGTGATTCTTTCACGCTGTACCTTTAGTGCTTTAGTGCTACAATGAATAGATGGTCCATAGTGGGCCTTCCGTTGTCTTATCCACATCTTTCTGTGTTTCCTCAAAGATTTTTTTTTCAAAATGGGGGTTAAAGTTCATTTGCCTAAGCTTTCCTAAAAGGGTTTTTTAGTCTCGAAACCCTTTTCTAAATAAGATGTTATTATTTGTGCTAGCAATTTTCCTCTCCGGCTGGGCCGGGAAAATCCCCAACTGTGGTTAGTTTCTTACAGTTTTCCCGCATTTTTCCCACGGGTTGTTTTGTTAGGCAGAGGCATTTGAAAAGGAACTCGGCAAAAACAAGATTTGGGCTCTTATTCGAAATATAGATGGAAATGCAGAAAAAAGGTTTTTGGGGTTGTTCGTCGATATTTTTGGGAAATGATATTTGGTTTTCTAAGTATTACAATCTAGATAGCCATGTTGAATTTTTCTTAAAAAATAGCTCCCCCTGGAGTCAGTTTGATGTGACAGACATTTCTAAATATTTTAGTTATAAAAAAGTAGTTCTTCAAAGTAAATGTTAAAATACAGGGTGTTTTTTTTTAAGGTTAACGGAAGTTTTTGAAAAATTTTTTCGGACTCCAAATGACGTACCATTTTTAGTCTTATTGAGGCTAAGTTAGCTCCTTAATACTGTTAATATTTCTACAAAGGTTCTACAAAATTAAGTAAAAGATGTTGAAGATTATAGGGACGTTTTGCACGCACTCCATTACCTAACTATCATTTATTTATTGTGACATTAAGCGACAGATGTCACGTGAATTTAGTAGTCCAATTTTTGCCTTTTGCAGACACAATTTTTAATTAGGTTATTTTTGTTTTATCTGTCAAGGGCCTGTTTTGTGTTCTGTAGGCAAAATTATTTAAAAACTTCCGAAAACAACTATGGAAAAACTGAAAAACCAATACCAGTGAAAAATAGGTCCGTGTAGTGTGTTTTTTTACGCACTTTACAGAACATCGATGACTTTTGGTTAGTTGGTAAGCACTGTTGCCGTTTGGCTCGAATATCTACCAGTTTTTATAAAAAATAATTTTCAATAATTGGCATAAAATTAAATCTGCGGATTACCCCGCATTGGTAGCTCTTGAAATAATTGTCTGGTATCAAAAATATTTTAAATTTACATTATGTTTTATGTAATTCACTAGTGACTATTTTAAATGTCATTTATCTGGGTAAAAATTATCCTTTTTTATATTTTCTTGAAAAAAGTGTGAGAAATCAAAAATTTCGTAAATAAAACAAATAATTCATTTTATATTTTAGAATCTGCCAGTGGCTTACTGCAAAAAAATTCTGGTGGGGAAAATGGGGACATGACTTCTGAAAAAATATCACTCTGTAGTTTTTTCCTTATATTGGGCATGTTAAATTATGTATGCCTTGTAGCTTAATATACGTTGCAAGGTATTAATCGACCCACTTTCCCTATTTAAAATATAGGGGTAAATTTTCCTCCTCAAAAGGAGTTCGAGCTACAAAAAATTTAAAATAGCCTCACAAAAAATTTGGCGTCAGGGAATTTTTTTATCAAAACGTCAAACAAATACTCAAAAAGAAAGCCGTTATCTTAAAAAAAAACGACACATACAATACACACGCTTATACTCATTAAACTTTTTTGGATTTGACTGAACCCAGCTTTAGAAAGTACTAAGGAAATGTATTAATGCTTCATTCAACCAGCAGAAACTAACTGAGCTAACAGAGAGTTTAACAAGTAGGAAACACCCTCCAAATTCGATGAAACTCCTCTTAATTGCTGAGCTTAATTCAATAACTCCTCGAGTTGAAATAACGAAATATCGTTGTACCACCAAAAAGGTTTTGTTTTATAAGTGTAAAATATTTTGAATTTTCGAAAACTCTGATACACAATTTTTTGGTGGATATATTTTTATTGTTAATACATATATGTGAAGTTATCCCCCCTAAACAGGATACAATAGCTTTAAGAATCTTAAATGAAAATGGCTATTAGATAGTTTAAGTTTTGCTACGTATTTTTACGTAAAACGGAACGTTAAACGCTCTACGTTTTGTTCCAAATTTGAGTTTAAGTTGAATGTTTTTACGTTACCATAACAAGTCTACTAATAGCAGAGAATATGGAATGCGGCACTGTGTTTTTTTGATGTTACAATTTTGTTTTTTATCCTTTCAACTACAGTAGGAATATATTTGCAAAGAATCGTTTGTACTGGAAGCGGAAATTATCGTCTGGGCCTCATTTTTCGATCGGTCAATCAACCAATTCTATTCTTTGGTAACGTTAAGGTGCCCGCAGACTGCCGTAAGCTAACGTAAATACGTAAGCTCCTAACGTGACCTTGACGACGGTGTGACGAAGTGCGCTTGCGTATCTGTCAAATCTCATGCTTACGTAAAAATACGTAGCACAACTTAAACTATCTATTCATAGTGACACATTGTGAAAAAGAGATTTTAATTGTCTTTATAGTGCTGATAACATGTTTAGAATTTAACAATTCGTTTTCAAGGTATTCAGGGCTGAACAGTACAGGGTGTCTCAAATTTTATGTTTTGGTGGGTTTCAAATATTCAATTCTAAAGAGAAACATTTTAAAAACTGTATCCTCATATAGAAAGACCTTTGTAGGTACAGACTTGGTGTTTTTAAAAAGTCTACATTTTGGGAGAGAATCTATAAACTATTTATTTATGAATATTTCATTTTGACGTAAATCGCTTTTTTATAGTTTTTTTTTAATAGGGATAATAGTATATATTTGCTTAGGAAATGACCCCTTTATTTCTTTATATTCTTTGAATTTTTTATATTTTTCGTTTTTATTTTATATTTAAACTTGCTTAGTTAGGTATTTTAAAAAATGTTTAATACAGCAAATTAGGAGACTAATCTAAAAAAAGAGGTACTAGAAAATAAACATAAAATTATATTGAATGTGAATACCATTTTAAAGGAAATTTTACGCTAATAAAATAATAAAATAATTGAAAAAAAGGTACTTCCATAAAAAATACATCTTTATGTAATATCTCAAAAACTAAAAGTGACAGATGAATTTGAGTTTAACTGTTGAAATATTTATCAAAAACAGTATAAAAAGCAATATAAACAAAATTTTAATAAATAAAAAAGAACCGAACCACCCCAAAATGCAAACTTTTTAAAACCACTTACACCACAGCTTTTTAAAAATTGAAAATATGCTAATTTACATGGGCGCACCCAGGGGGGGGGCGGGGCATGTATGGAGGAGTGTACAATGACGTTAACTGCCACCATAATTTCCCGCACATGTGTTGCAAAGTACTTTTCCAGACATGTGCGGAAAAGCAGTTTCATTTGATTTGTGCAAAACTAAAGACCAATTTTTACAAAAATTAGTTTTTTTTCAACAGTGTTCGTAGGAAAAATAGCGTACACAACTCGATAGAGAGTAACTTTCTTACGCTCGCGTGTTATATCACTCGGCTAGCGCCTCCTTCACAACATTCACGCTCGTATGAAATTTGTCACTTTCTTATCTTGTTATGTAATATACTATTGTATATAAAAAACTCAAGCTTGAAGTTGAGGGTATGTTGACATTATCTACTTAAAACCTCCAAGGAGGAAACGACGACTATTATAAAGGATAATTTGTGAAAATCCTACTTGCATACTAAATTTTGACATTATCTTTTGTTTAATTTGTAATTGCGAGTCTGCGGTTACTATTTGATCGCCTTTTTCTAAAACCGACTGTAAATAACTAAAAATAAATAAAGTGTTCGTTGCCTTCCTCGATTGGCTTGATCACAAGCTGTTGTCTAGCTTAATTTATCACTGCTGCGGAGCTTTTATTTACCGACGTTTGTTTGTGTACCTTTTTTTTACAGTGTATGTGTTTGACCAATACTGTGTTTTTTTCTTTAAAAGCGTTCCGTTATGACGCGCTAGGATCTAGGGGAGGGGAAAAAGGGGGAAACCCTCCCCCCCAAATTTATTAACCGACGTTTGTTTGTGTACCTTCTTTTTACAGTCTATGTGTTTGACCTATACTGTGCTTTTTTGTTTAGAAGCGTTGCATTATGACCCGCTCGGATCTACGGAAGGGGATATCCCCCCAAATGTTAAACTATATTTAGTTTTTACACACAGAATACACCTCCTGATCACTGTGCAATAGAATAATAATTCCCCTCCCCAAATAAAGTTCCTAGATTCGCCCCTGATTATGATTGAATTAAACAATTAAAATTGGTTGTTTTATTCGTGCGACTGCCAACATCAGGGTTGCAAAGGTGAAGTGGCATTGTTTTCTTATTTTTTAATATTATTCATAGTTAATAATAATTATTTCATGGTAAAAATTAAGGTATGTGGAAACTGAAGTGCCCACGAATTGGCAGGAATGGTTAAGAAAAGCAGGAAATCGCCGCAATGACGTGTAATTTCTACCCCTTTCGAAAACAAGTCTAGTGAATAATTGCGTTTCTAAAGTATCCAGTTTCCAATTAAAACCTAATTAACTGCCTTAATTAACAAATATTGTTAAGTTCGCCTCTCAAAAATAACTCACGTACAATCCAACCTGAAAATTAGATTTACAAAAATATTTTAAGTAGGTACCTAATTTAAGTATACGAGATTAGCTAACTATAACTAAAATAGAGTATTTGACAAATTTTAGAAAAGTGTTTAGAATGATACATATGTATGTCCCTAATTTGCTACGCAAAATTATTAAAATAGTATATTTTATCATGACTACATTTAAAATCAAGTTTTCTAATTTCCGATTTGAATCTGCCGCTAAAACGCCCATTGCTAGCATGGCGTTGCAATGACGTCACAGCGCAGTAAACTCGCGGACAGATACACGGCATTCAAGTGTTTATTTGTTTTTGGTCTGTGTTTTTACTGTTTTTTATGTAAAAAAATGTCCTGTAAGTGGTGTGTAGTGCCTCAGTGTTTAAAAACTAGCATAAAAACACCTGAAAAATTATTTATTCATGTGCCTACAGCAGTAAAAGAATGAAAAAAGTGGCTAGAACTTGCTCAAAGGGACACAAGGGCCTTATCTAATACATCTTCACTTTACATTTGTGAAGATCACTTTGATGTGAGTATAACTAAATTGTTTCTATTAATTTTTCTCACGTTGTCTATAATATATATAACTATTTCGTAAATGACGATGAAAATTTTGAGGTTATGTTTATTACAAGGGGTAAACAACTATAATAGGCAGAAAGGTGTACACATTTTTAGGCGGTGCTAGGCAGTTATTAGGCAGGACTAGGGAGTACTTCTAAATGTAGAATTAGGCAGTGTACATGCAGGCTAAATGTATAGACTAGGCAGTGCATAGGCAGGAATAGGCAGTACCTACGCAGGACTATGCTGTGTAACCTTTGCAGTACTTCAAGTATTGCTGGTGGATGTATACTTTTTGCCTCCCTGTCCTGCAATTTTTGATTGTTTCTTAATGCTTAAAATAATAATGATTGGGCATTTAATTGAATCTATTGTAAGTGGCATATTAAACAAAAAAGCAAAACATATAACCTAACCTCAAAATCTAAATGAGTAAAAGTAGGCGAAGAATACCATAAAAGAACTTCCAGTTATATACAAAACAACTCATCGAATACTTACATCAACATTTTAACGTTTCTAAATTCCGCAGAACAAAAATCACTGTTGTTGGCAAAGAAGCTTGCCACCATAAAGGAATGCAGCATTGGCAAGTTGGAGCTATCGGCTTTGGAGAATCCGTTTTCTATTGAAAATATTTTTTATAAGCAAAACACAAAATAACATCTAATTTAGGATGATAATTCGCACTTTAAACCAAAGCAAACATTACCATCCATAAGAAAATAACACAGAAAATAGGTTCGTTCGAGCCGTTTACTGTTTTGTGAAGTCACTCGCAGCTGATTGGTAGACCACCTGTTTTGAATCACGTGGCTAATTGTTTTAATTCAATGAATTTATTTAATTAAAAGAACTTTGAATTTGAGAAAAAATTAAACAAAAAAGTTTGTTTTTAGCATTACCAAGACCTAAAGAGATATAAATATATATTTATTTTTTATTACTGTCAAACACCCTATTAACCGGCTGTTTCAAAACGAAAAGAAATAAGCACTCATGTATGTGTTTTATTCGTATCTATCTATCTATCTATTTAGCCTTTTTCGATCCATCTTTGGACATACGACTCCCCCAATATCTTTCATTCTTCTCTGTCTGTCACTGTGTTCTATCTAGTTCTTGCATATTTCTTCAAATCGCTCATCTCATTTGGGGTCTTCCCCTATTTCTTTTATTTTCCCAAGGTCTCCAGTTGTTTATCGATCGTCTTTCTGTCTGATATTTTGACCGGCAAATTTCCATTATAATTTTGCTACTTCTCCTCTTACATCCCTTACTTTTGTTTTATTTCTTATCCATTTATTTCTTTTTCTATCTGTTAACTTTACATGTAACATGTGTCTTTCCATTGATCTTTGGGCTTTTATTACCTTATTCATGTTTGAATTTGTAAGTGTCCAGGTCTGGGATCCATAGGTAAGTACAGGAAGGATGCATTGGTTATACACTCATTTTGAGTTACTGAGGATATTTTTAATTTTTTAATATGTAGCTTAATTTACCGAATAATTTCATCTGTTTGGTTATCTTTTTTTAGTTTAATAATTTGTCCCAGGTATATATAATTATTCCTCTACTTACTCTTGGTTTATTCTGATCGTGATATCTTCATCTGTGTTTCTTATGATTTTAGTTTTAGTTTAGTTCATACTCAAACCTACATTTTTAGCTGCTGTATCCAGTTCTTCCAGCATTTTTCTCAGTTCGTCTTTCTTATCTGTTATTAAGGCGATATTGTCAGGAATGTAAATGATCCTTGACTTGTACGAAACCAGCTTAGAAAAACGAAACGCGCAAAACATGGTTTTGCAGTGATAAGAAAGTGGTTCCGCCTTCCTCCAAAATGGTAAACATTTGGTTGATGGGAGAAAACCTACTAAAAAGTGAAGAGTGGGAGTTGTAATGGTTAAGCGTGGGGATACATCAAGTATAGAGAGGGTTTTTCCTTCAAAGTGATTGGCTATAGAAAAACTGTGAGATTAGAAAGTGTTTTCTATAAAATATAATTTTATCTCTGTTTTCGTTTAGGTTTACTTGTTTAGCTCATTAGCTAGAATGTAAAGTAAATTTTAGGATTATCAGCAACGCTACTGACTTGGTTCCTCCAAGCTCTCAAAGAGGGGATAATGGACTATTTAGGTCCAACCTATCGTTTATAAAAATCCAAACTTTGAGGAGACAAGTCGGTAGTCACATTCTAAGTTTTGTTGAACTTAAACTAAAAACCTCTAAAGTAATTTTTCAGTATCTTGCAGTTTGTTATTACGCAGAAAGAAAAATATCGCATGTATTAAATGGCCAAATCCGACACGGGTCGGCTTTCTCCTTTTCATGCATACACTATTAAGAGAAGTAGCTAAGGACTTGGTAACATGGCTTTCTAGACATTTTATGTATTTTACAATGTAGACGCTACACGTCAAAACCAAATCAAATTCCATTTTCTCAGTTTGGTTTAGTTTGGTCGGCAAAAATTCTTGTCGTATATTTTTCGCCCAGGTTAAAAGACTGCACAATTAGTCAAATAAAGTATTTTCTGGCTAAAAAAACAAATCTAAGAATAAATAATAATCTCATCTAAATTGTAAATTGCTATGTATAGCGTAGAATAATAATAACAAAATTATGCCTTGTGGGGAATAAGTTAATTCACTCACGAACGGTCGCTTTTAATTCAATTTAAAGCTGTCAATGTTACTTAATTGAACAAAATGGCCGTAAATGTGTTTTGAATTGATTTTTTTAATTGTATCTGCTTGCGACCCGCACCCGATTACGCGCTATGAATAAGAAAGGACTGTTTAAGAGAAGACCTTTGCCATTCTTAAAAAGCCATATTTGCATGGTTCATTTACAGTTTCCAATCTCGGTCCATATTTTAAAGCATCAGTTTCCTATCTTTTGATTTTATAACCTCTTTGTCTTCTTAAATATTTTTTTTTTTGATTCTCTAGGTTCGGTTAGGTTCATGCACTTATATACATCTGCACTGGAAAAGGGCCTCTAGAAATTACTGCTAGAAGCGTGCCAGCATGTTGAATTTCAAATAAACTCCAACGTATTTGGGGCACTGCATCTTTGAAGCCTGGAGGCTCCCAGAATGCAGTGACCTTAAAATGTATGCCTTGCACCAACGGAAAAATATGAGAAAAACAAAAACTTCTTTTTAACCGAATAGCCACGTTAGCATTGTTGGTATTATTTGGCTTAAAAATTCCACTGATTGGCGCTTACGTTTGAAGGTCGGTAAAAACGCTAATCAGCGTTGATCTGACCTGAAAGACAAAAGTGCTGTCGTAGGTCACGGATGGATTCTTTTTTTTGCAATCGATATTTTCATCGATCGATATATGTAGCAGTTTATACTCGCCTGTTTTTGTTTTAGTTTCACTCGTATCTCGGTAGATGGCGCGGCGCTTCTTTCTAAAGTTTTCTCACTATAGACGTAGCATGAGAGAGAAAACGGTCTGATTAACTTCGCAAGGGTGTCACAATGACCAAGCATTGTTCTGAGCAGTCCCCTAAGGACGAAACGTTAACTGTCAAGACTTATTAGGTGTCCATTAGATCTTGGACCCCCGTGAGGTTAGCTTTCGAGCCACCCACGGAAAAACATGAGAGAAACAAAAACATCTTTTTACCCGATTAGCCACGAAAACTTGTTTGATTTTTAAATTCACGGATTTAAAATTACACTTTTTAAATAAAACAAAAGGGGAAATTCCTTAAAAGTGTATTCATTAGTGGCCCTACCAGGGAGTTTCGGCATTGTTAAATACTCCTCAGTACCTACGTAACCAGAAAGGGTCGATGAATGGTAATGATGTCTAAAAAGGAAATATGAAACGTTGACATTTAGCAAAACCAGACCAACTGCCGAATTGCAGTGTCAGCCCGGTATCGTGGAGTTTGAGGCAAAATTTGACATCACTACGAAGACAGATTTCATCAAATAAATTGAAACAGATTTTGCGGCGACACTGTCAAAAGACCAAACTAAAAAATAAGTTTCAAAATAGGGGCGAATTCTTAAAAATTGGACAGTAGCTTAGGAGTTTTGGCCTTATTGGGTGTTTTGTGTCCTCGCAATATCACTTTTAATTATTATTTTTTCTATTTTTGCTACGATATAAAATAGAGATTTGAAATCGGAAATGAATAAAAAGATCGAATTTGGATAGTTCGATTGTGGAATAAACTGGCTATACCTCTACCTATTTTGCATTTTCGTTTATTTAATTTATTTAAAAGCAGACAAGATATCTGCATTTTAAATTACTCTGCCATCATCATTAACGCAATATCATGCCCGTGCTTTTGAAAAGCAGCTACACTAACAAGGCAACAAATAAAGGGGCAGAGGAATTTTAAAAGGAATAAAGAACTCTTTCATTTACTTATTACTCTAAACAGACGAACTCAAAACACTTAAAATATTTACTTAAAAAAAATCCTAAAAACTCGCGAACGCGTTTTTACTGGATTTTCATTGTTTTGCATATTACTTTTTTTCTAGAAATCTAGAGAGTACAGGGTGTTTCAATTTTTTTTGAGAATAGTATTTTTATTGCTTGATGGAATGACCCCTAGCCGATTTCTGTGTTCATCTTATTCTTGGTATTTTTGTATACATTTTGTTTTTTTTATATTTAAATTTTTTGACGGTTTAAAATATTTTAAAATGATCAAATTAAAAAAGTTAGGAAAAATAAGGAAGTAGGTAATTAAAATATATAGTAGTTTTATAGTAGTAAAAAAACTAAAAAAAATTAAAAAATAAAACATTGAGTGTGCTATGTCATTTTAAAGGAAATTTTACGCGGATTTATTTCAAAAATTGAATAGAGTAACATCCATAAGAAAAATACCAACTTTATGTAATATGTTAAAAACTAAAAGTGACAGATAAAATTCAAATTGACCTTTTAAAAAAACTAAGAAAAAGTCATTAATACCAAAATTAAATTTTTATTAATAAAAACCACCTGTAGCGTAAAAACGGCTTGCAACATTAAGATGCCGATTTTATCTCTTGAAAATCGAACCTTGCAAGTGTGGGTCACGAAAATGTGAATTAATCTTCCCTAGAAATACTTAAAACCCTTCAAAAACATCGAAGTCGATAAGTTCTTGGTCCCTAAATATGTTTTAGCCAGTTTGCTCCATAGTGCTGCTGTTTAACATGCCTTGCAAGGGGTGAAAGTTGCAGTTAAAAAAATATAATACACAAGTTATCTCAACATTTAGTTTCAACTCTTTGTCGATCTGAGAGTACTATCTGCTACTTTCTGCCTCATCACTTCTGCAATAGCACTGTCATAAACACCCTTCCTGTAGTTAGGAGAGTAAGAAGGGGAAGATGGCATCAAAAATATGGGAATAAGAAGGTAGCGAAGAATCGTACCAGAAAGGGCAGAATAAAGTTCTATAATAAAGTTTAAAAAAATATTTATTTTCAATGCAGTTAATTATATAGTATTATTCATTTGGATGTAGGTAGAATAAATTATTGTGTTACAAATTAAAATATTACTTAGCCTATAAATATTTATATATCTAACAATTAGATTTTAGTGTAATTTACTTTACTATTGCTAAAATTGTAACATTCTTGCTAAATAAAGTTTTTTTTTTTAAGTTAAGTTAATAAGTTAATAATGCTAAAACCCACCAGGGCAGTTATTCTGAGTCTTGAAATATGTGATAGTTCGGATTTTATTGCAATAAATTAAAAACTCAGCTTTTAAGCAATTTTCATGATTGAAGAGATAAAAGTCTGTTTTATTATTAAACCCTTCCTCAATCAACAGCTCCCAATCCAATTGAATATTATTAATAATTCAAACACGCCGGCTGTCATTAATTAGATACTGTCCAGAGACACCGCTCAATCTAAGTGGAGAATGTTAAAAAGGCAGTAGATCTACACTACAAACAAACTAATACTGACTTATTGTACACCTACACTACAAACAAGCAATACTGACTTATTGTACAGAGTGTTCTTCTTAGGATGACCGTGCCAAACTATTAAAAAACACCAATTTTACACATAAGCTAAAATAAACTGATGTGGGTGGGTGGGCCAAAAAAAACCGGACAATTTTTTTCCATTATAACTTTTGAACTATATAATTGATTTTAATGGCACAAACTGCAGTAGAGAATTAATCACAGTTTTGACTAAATATATTGTTTTGTCCACCATCATAATCGTCAAGATGGCGGACGAAATTAAAATGTACCCTTCAATGATGCTCGTTTATTCTAGTGTTGCAAACATGTTTTAATTATTTCTTTAAATCAGTGAAAAAGCTGCCACGCACAACAAGTTACGAGTCAACAAAATCGATTCGGTGGTTCTAACAAAAAATGTTTTTGTTTCAACCATTGTTTTGAATACTATACGATTGCCTTGCCAATCTTGTATACATTTGTTTCCTTATAAATTAATTACTACTGAACCGATTTTAATGAAATTGATGGTGAGAATTACATACAATTTAATTTCGCCCGCCATATTGGATTTTGAGATGGCGAACAAAAAAATATATTCAGTCAAGTCAAGTTAAGCTCTGATTAATTATCTGTCAAGTACAGTTTGTTTCATTAAAACCGATGGTATAGTTCAAAAGTTATATTGAAGAAAAAATTGTCCGATTTTTTCCCCGCTAGATTTTTGTCCGAAATCCTATTTAGTTTTTAGGGTTAGTCAGAAAGAGTCAGGGATATTACTTAAAAGTCTGGAAAGTCAGGTTTTTCCCTGAATTTAGTGATGGGAACGTCCAAAGCATGTAAAGATGTGGAAAGCAAAACGGACATAGCTAAACTGTATTATTCTTGACAAAATGGGAATGCTCTCCATTTAACGCAGAATGCAGATGCTTCAAACCAAACAGTACAGGATGCAGTTACAGCAATTTTTTCTCCGTTTCATTTAGCTCATATCGAGGGTTCTACTAGCCCACAAAAGTCACTTAAATCATTTATAGTTAATGAATATGATGTGACATCATTTGAGACATTATGGACTTTGCAAGTAGCAACACTTTTTCTGTATTTCGAAAGATGTTCCCTCAGAGTAAGATAGCAGGAAATTTTACAATAGCCAAGACCAGTGTCCTATGTTCTCAATCATTACATCATCCGCCAGTGAATAGCAATACCGTACTGGAATATCGATTTTCTTAGCAGAGTGACAGTCGATCACCCTTTAGTGGCATTGGATGATGGACTATCGCTACCTATGAATGATATTTTGCAGGTGGGAATAGACCGTCCCAACGTTAACTTATATTTGTTAAAGAAAATTCAAGACAGTGCAAAAAATTGGAAAAATCTTATTAATATAGGAGTACTTGGCATACATTCGGTAAATGAAGCTAATAATAAAGGACTGGTAATTTAAAGGTTGATTGGGCTTTAACAATTTTGTAAAAACTTTGTATAATATTTATTAATAAACAAACTATAATATTTTGGAGAGCTAATAACGCTCATCTTACATCATCTTAGTTGGAAACTGGCTATAAAAATTTATGATAAAGCGTGATAAAGTTAAAAAATATGTAGAAAAGTCGCCATTTCCTGCAAATCAAAATCATTAGTTAACTATTTAAAAACATATATATCAGAAATTGCGTGAAGTGGTATAGTCAGCTACAAGGGGTTGGAGAAGAATGATTGATATTTCCTTTTTTTTATGTTTTGTTTTAAATATGGCCAGGGATATTTTAATAAGTTAGTCAGGGATTTTTTTTGAGAAATGCTGTGGACACTGCTTTTGTAACAACGATATTTTTACATTTACAACTATGGAATTGTGGAATAGAAATAGAAGAAAAGGTAATAGAATATATGCAGTCACTCTACAATGATAAAAACGAAAAGGAACTTATAGATAAGGATGATGTAATAACAGGGGGTACCATGACAAAAGAGAAAGTAATCAATTCAACTAAAAAAAGATAAGGACCGAATGAAGTTTGTGGTGCGGTGACTGGCTAAAAGTTGTCCAAGAATATCACTTGAATATTTTAATTGATTTGTTGTTTTATTATGTTCATTTCAATATGTTTGCAAGCTGCTTTAGGAGATTCTCAATGACTAGCTGGTTTTATCATTGAGGCAACGAATGTAAATTGCAATGTAGAATGAAGATTGAGTATCGGATCAAGATACTAAAACAAAAATGTTCACAAAAATGTTTAATTGTCTCCTCTCGTTTGGATAATGGCTTTATCTACAGTGGACAATTTTCCGGCTAACATCGATGAGCATCAAGATGGTCTGACTCGTCAGGCACTTTGTGCCTAATATCACGCTTTTTTACTAAGCCCTTAAGCATGGTCCTTTGGGCATCCACAAGAAAGGTAAAATTCAGTAATTAAAAAAAATAAACTAACCAGCAACACCACGAAGAAGTCAAACATAGATAAACGATTTGCAACCACAAGTTAGATGCAGGTAATAGAGAAAATTTTGCAGTTAAACTCTGTAGTCGATTAGCCAATCGAGCTGACCACTAGTCTTCATGATCGGAAAAGTAAATTACTGTCCGTTTCCTTCACAGAAAGCTACTTGTGTTTGTTCTCTTTAGCTGCACATTCCACGCACAATTCTACCCCTGTAAAACCGACCGTACAAAACGATTAAAATTGGCTTAAATATCCACTTTTGAAAGGGGTGAAATTGAAAAGAAGTCCCGCATCTATGCGTTAAATATTTTGTGATTATTATTCATTAAAAAGTTGCTCCTCTTTGTATACATTAAGGGGGGAGATATTGTGGTTGAGGCTGCACCTGCACATGCAACCTGCATAATGTTTTATTTAGCTGGAAAATAAATAATATTCTTTATATAATATAATAAGTGATGGTCGACAATTTAAATTTTAAAAAATAAATCGCTTTGGATATGCCAACAATAATATAATTAAAAGTGTATGTCACTTGGAAATTAAGGCACACATCAATATCGAAAAAATGTATGTGTTTTGTGTATGGGATTTAATAAGAGCAAAAAAATAATTAAGTTTACTTTATACAACCCGAAATGAGTGATCAGGAAAGTTCAGAAATGACATAGGCATTAGAGAGGCTTTACTTAGCGTAGAATCTCTCAAAATGTCTTGGTATGAACTAACAACCCTGCTCCGGAGGTAGGTTATCTTTGGTTAAAAGAACAATGAAAATGCATGATTTGTTAAATGAAGAGAACTAATAACCGAACGGTCAACCACGGTGGACTGCTTAAAAAGGTCTACTATGATTATGACGAAAATACCTAATGCCTCCGTTTTTTAACACTTTTTTATGGATTTGAGGCAAAAACAATAAAAAAAATGACTTTTACAGTCATACTTTTAAAAAATGATGCTATTGTCAAATGCCACGATTTTTATGGACTAACAGTTATTAATCAATCAACTGATGCAGAAAGTTAAAAACGATAAAAAAATTATTTGAACTCTTAAAAAGAAAATGTTTGATTACTTGGTCACGTAACGAGAGCCTTAACTAAGGTACTACAAAACATAATGGAGGGAAGTTAGGCAAGAAAAGTCAAGGAAGAAGATTCTGGTTTAGTAATTTAAATGGTTCGACGAAGTTAAATCCACTATTTTGAAAAGCAGCAAACTACATACTAATTGCTTTGATTCTTGAAGTCGTAAAGCTTACCAGTTTCTAAGACAAACTCGTCGTTATTTTTAATAAAATTCCCTATACATAAAACATAAACTCCAGCCTTAAAAACATCTTAAATACATGGGCAGCCAGACGCCTAAACCGGTTGTCCAGCTTTTACGTTTATCCTAAAATACGTCATATGTTAAATAAGTTTATCCCTAAACAGGATTAACTATGACCAATGGTTAGACTAAACGAGAGGGTTGTATTCAACTATAAATTAAAAAAAAGGAAAGAGGCTTCTTATATACATATATATGTGCAATATCCTAAAGCAAGTTGGCTATCATTACGACTAATTTGAATTGGTTAAGGATCTCCACTCCTACAGGTTTTGCCTTTCTCCAAAAGCGTTCTCCGGGGCAAAGGTTTACCATTATCATGGTGAACCCCGCCCGCATTTAAGGAATTTCAGAGTTAATCAATTCATCCATGACATCTTAAGTATGTTTTTGCCTTCAGTATGACCATTTTAGTCTTAAATATCCAGGCTTGACGCCACAAAGTATTCTCAGTTTTAAGGATAGTCATTATAGCATAAAACTTTCTTAATGCTATTAATTTTTTTTTGGCAAATATGCTGTGTTTATTGAATTACAATCTAGTTAGTACGATTAATCAGCAATTTTCCTTTTAACTTAATTTACTATAAGACTTAAACTTAAACTTATGGTTCACTCAACAGTTCTCCGCGCTTTTCTTTAACCGTAAACGATTTTGTTGTGTTTGATTTGGGCGGCGGACGAAACATTGAAAGACAGAATGTCGAAAGTACAAAATGTCGAAATGTCGAAGTTACAAAATGTCGAAGTTATAATATGTCAAAAGGCAAAATGTCGAAATTACAAAATATCGAAATTACAAAATGTTGAAATTACAAAATGTCGAAATTACAAAATGTCGAAATTACAAATATGCAAGTATTATGTCTTTGAAAGCAACCAATCAGGTCTTGTTTGCTTAAAGACCCCAAGGCCCTCATGTTTGCATCATGAATGGGCTGTTACCGTGGGTATTGGAATATTATGTATATGGATTTTGGCTGGTTTTTGACGAAAGCATTTACTTATCAAGGCGTTGCGCGGTGGTTGCAGTTGGCCTGTCTGGGACATGTCGAAGAGAGGTTAGAGAGGAATTATGTTATCTCAAAATAGAAGACGCGAAATATTTCGGTTCGGTACAAAAACAAAGGTAGCAAGATCTGTTACAGTTACAGGAAGCCTTTACACTATCTTGAAGAAGTACTGTGTACTCTTCGTGCTCCCGATCTAAAGACAAGCAGGTTTTTGTGAACTATCAAGACGGAAAATGTTTAAGACAAAATGTTGGCATTAACAAAATTGGAAACATGGATAGAGAAATTGCCAATTTTTTGTTGCTAGAGAATCCAGAAAGTTTAACGGGACATTGTTTTCGGCGTTCATCTGCTTGCCCTTAAACGCCATGGCGGATGGAAGTCCAGTTCATTTGCCGAAGTCTATGTTGATGACTCTCTGAGAAATAAAATGAAAGTTTCGAAAAAAATAGAGTCTTTAGTGTCTTCTGGTCACCTGTCGTCCCAGAACCAGAACAAGCATTGTCCATTTGGAACAGAACAAGAAAACAAGGTGAAAAATAAAACTGCAGTTCCCGGCGTAAGCATGCATAAATATTAAGTATTAATTAGTTTCCTTTTAAACGAGTTAAATTGAAATTTGATTTTTCTGGTCTCTGTTTATTTGCAGTCATATAAAAAGTATCGTAAAAACTCGTTTGAAAATCTCTTTGCACACTTCCTCGACTTTTGACCGAACCAAACCAAACTGTCTCGATCGTGAGCAGAGTCGTTTTCAAACCTTGTTGTTTAAATAACTATTGTATTTATACTTTTGTTTTTTAAAGTATTCGTTATAACCAGGAACTGTACTCCTGTAATATACACAATGTCTTCGAAAAATATCCTAAATAATTAATTTTAAATGCGACAGGCAAAACACGGCTTTAGACGCCAATTTTCCACATTGTTTGAACGTACGTCTGTATGTACATTCACGTATGTATGATTGCGCGGAAACTGGCAGCGGTCCTTTGTAAATATTAACGCCAGACTTTTTGGAAAATTTATTCACACGTAAAAAGGGCCACGATTATTGCGAGACTATATACAGGTCACTCGTTTGTGGGCTTTTAGTTTAATGAGCATCTACGCAATTTTGACATGTGTCCTTATAGCATAAAAAGTCCTTATCCTAGAAATAAAATTTCGGACTTACATTGTCTTTATTTATTTTAAACACGACATTTCGCTTAGTAAGTTTCTCTAACCTTTTTCAAGTGTAAACTAAACAATCCAGTCTACAGCCTACTACTTATACTGCTTGGTGTGCAGTTAGGTGTGACGGCCCGCCCCATTTTTTAATCCTAACGCGCTTCTTTTCCTTAAGGGGTGGTTTTCATGTGTTTGGTATGTCCGTGCTTGGTTGAATAAACACTTCTTTATTCTGCATTATAATCGCAGCTTCAATAAACTTTCGTTTTCGCCAATGCGACTCCTTATGTAAAACTTTAGCTTCAGACCATTGAATCCTTTGATCATGCATCATCCGCTAAACCGGATTGTAGCATCTTAGCTGCACTTAAAAAAAAAATATATATGTATGAAATAGGGTGACTTTCGCGACCGGTCTTTTTGTAATAAAATTGAAGTACAGCCCTTGTGCTTATTCCACTTACCTCGTTTTGTCGTTGTCTTCGGCCAATGTCCAGCGCTGAATGTCAGAACACAGCTTGATGTTGTTAGCTGTGAATATTGTTCACAAATTAAAAATTGGTTTATGGCACACGCGGAGCCGGTCAGCTTAAGGTGACTAGATCACGAAGTTCTTAGAAGGAACTTCGTGATTTAGTGACCTTAGGTCAGCTGTGTCAGTGCCGGTATCGTCTTTCTGCGAGGTCTCTGTTTCACGATCACCGCAATTTTGGTGGAGCCGCTGGCGTCAGTTCGTCAGTCTGCCAGTGGCGTAGGCACTAGGGCGTGCATATGGGGAATTGTAACAAAAAAGTAATTACATAAGAATGAAAAAATAAATAAAACAAAAACGAATTCCTGTTGCCTTTGTCAGCAAGCTTAAACGTAAATTAAAACTAAAAATCAATTTAATGTTTCTGGAACACGAATTTTTCAATATCACCTAATTGAGTACTTTTTAGATGTTTATTTACTCTGACCTGAAGAGGTCGTTGTAGAAGAGGGCTTACAACAGAATGGTTATTCCGAGATATTAATAAACTCAACGATCTCTAAAATTAAAAACAAAATATCCAATCGGACGCGTCCCCGGGTGGCGTTATTTTCGCGGACCAAAATGGGTAAAAATTATATTATTCTTTAATCGTGTGAGCTTAGGTGCCCATAAATTGGCAGAGTATTTTAATAACATACTTATAGTTTTTGCAAAGTCACTTGAATAACTCCTAATACGAGGTTCTATCGATGTCATGTAATTTTGCTTCATTCTGCCCTTCAAAAGTTGTTATCTAAATTCATATAAAATCTTCCTGGTATAATTTCAACCCTACCGACGGAGAAGAGGCGCGGCTCTTTATGGTCCGACCACAAAGTATTTGTTTTCCGACCGACCAAGCTCAGGTGGATGGACGGCACCTGATTGGCAGATTTTTTTGAGATGCGCTTTTAATTGCTTTCAGATGTTCTTTTCAGGACCCCTTTAATCGGCAGTATGCAGAGTTAGAAAATTAATCAGTGTCGTTTCTGTAGGTGTAGGAATAGAAAGTTTTATTATCTATTTTTATTTCTTTAGTTTACGCCATAATTAAATGAAATAATTTTTATGAGCATATCTACCGCCGCCCATGTTGTCACTTTCTTTAAAGGATATGCCGATGGTCGGCTTTTATCTTTATTCAACTGACTTTGCAAAAACTTATACCAGCATATTTTATTTGTTAATAACGGAGCAATCTCGGTAAAACTTTTTTTATCTTTATCTATCCGACCAATCCCAATTAGGTCAATTTTAAACTCAGAAAACAAGAATTTTTATTATGCATCATGGCGTGTTTTTCTCCTTTGTGATTTCGAAATTTCAAAGCGAGCCGCCAAATTAGTTCTGATTTTCCATTGCGGTGTCTCTGATGAAAATAGTAATTGAGTTTTTGGCCTTTGCTGTTCGCGTGCTCTTCACGATAGAAAAACTCACGTTTCGCACGAATTTCCGAAGGGATGGTCTTGCCAGGCATTTTTAAATTAAATTTAAAAGCGCTCTTTGTTTTTAAGTTTTAGAAAGCTATTTGCTAAAGAGAAAGTTAATCAATTGCTATCTATCTATCTATTTAGCCTTCTTCAATCCATCTTTGGACATAGGCATATCCCAATATCCACTTTTCTCTGCCTGTCGTCGTGTTGATTCATCTAGTTCCCGCGTATTTCCTCAAATCGTCCGCCCATCTCATTTGGGGTCTTCCCCTGCTTATTTTCCCAAGGTCTCCAGTTTACAATACATTTGTTTAATCGATCGTCTTTCTGTCTGATATGACCGGCAAATTTTTTAATTTTAATTTTGCTACTTTCCCTCTGAAATGCTTACTTTTATCTGTTAGCTTTACATGTAATATTTGTATTTCCATTGCGCTTTTGATACTTTATCCATGTTTGATTTTGTAAGTGTATAGGTCTGGAATCCATAGGTAAGTACAGGAAGGACACATTGGTTATACACTTAATTTACCAAATGCTGCCCAGGCCAATCTTACTCGTCTCTTGATTTTAGCTGTTTGGTTTTCTTTTTTTAGTTTAATAATTTGTCCCAGGTAGGTATGTATATTCCTCTACGTGTTCTATTTGCTTTTGGTTTATTCTGATCATGATATCTTTATCTGTGTTTGTTATGATTTTTGTTTTAGTGTAGTTTATACTCAAACCTATATTTTTAGCTGCTCTATCCAGTTCTTCCAGCATTTTTCTCAGTTCTTCTTTCTTGTCTGTTATTAAGGCCATATCATCTGCATGTCTTAGGTGGTTTAAGTACTGTCCGCTTACTTTGATGCCTAGGGGAGGGGGCTCCCCCAAGCCTTAGATTTTCTACATATTTTCCACATATTTCATAAAAAAATACCAAAAAATACCTTAAAATTCGACATCATGAGGCTTCGGGCCCCCCCAAGAGGCCTCGGGCCCCCCAAGAGGCCTCAGCCCCCCCAAGAGGCCTCGGGCCCCCCAAGAGGCCTCAGCCCCCCCCCCCCCCCCAAGAGCCCTTGGGCCCCCCCAAGAGGCCTCGGGAAGCCCCACAAGACATATTCCTGGGTGCGCCACTGTAGGGCCTGGTTAAATACTTAAGGGGATATTGTGTCACCTTGTCTGACACCCTTTGTCCCTGTATGTATATATTTAATATATCCAAATATGTGAACATACAGAGATTCTAACCCTACCCATCTTATCTCTGATAGTTTTATTATGGTGCTGCATGATTCTAACCCTATCTAGAGTCCCTGTATGTTGACATATTTGGATATATTTAATATAATCCAAATATGTCAACATACAGGGACTCTAACCCTACCCATCTAATCTCTGATAGCTTTATTAAGAATTTTTATTACGGTGTTGTCAATGTGAGATTTGACTAGGCTCACTGAGATGGCCACTGTATTGTCAAATTATTTCCGTCTTTGACTACATTTGTTTTTGCTGGTCTATTGGCCGCCTTAAACCCAACAAATAATGACCCGATGTCGGTTCACCAACTTCTGTAAATTTCCCTGACATGTTCGAATAATGTTCGAATTAGTGCTGCCGAAGTTCAGCAGTGCCTTGATTGCAGCCTGACTGTCCGGAGCAGGTTTAGAAGCAAATATTTCCGCCTGGATAGTGCAGTACTCAGGGAGCTTGGAAGATTCCGCAAGTGTGGAGAAGAAAGAAAATAAGAATATTCCAAGTGCTACACTTTCATCCTATTTTGAGTCTTCTGCCTCTTGTCTTATCTTATCGGTTGCTTCAACTAACTGCTGCTGTAAATTATCTTTAAAAGCAGTTTTAAAGTGTAAAAGAGTAGCCTAAATGTACGGTAATCGCTGTACTCTTTTGCGTTTGAGTTTTCCCGTAAACAAATAAAAAGTGTCATGATCCATTTCTTTAGTATTTTTCTAGACATGTCGCTACCATGTCAATACAATTGAGATCCAACAAGTATTCTGTCAATTGACAAAAATGGCGATACAGAGTACAGAAATGCATGGGAGATGTAAATATTAATACTCAAACAGCAAAGCTTAAGCAATGCCCGATATACCCAAGCAATGCCGCTAGTATTCACACGAAATTAGCCCCACCAATAGACCCCTCGACAGAAAAGTTTTAAGATATGAGATTTTTAGTGATGAAGAGGAGTGAGTGACTTTGAATGGCTAAAATTGTTTAAAATAATCCCAGTTTTATGAAATTCTTTATTGATCATGTCTTTTTATCGTGATTGTTAAACGCGCACCTCGGGGAAGGCGGGGATTGTTATTTTGATACGAAGCGACAGTGATATGCATAATTTTACAACCCCCATAGGATGGGCGACGGTGGAAGGTAATTTAACGGGTAAAATTAGGTGCATAATTTGCACAATCGTATTTTTAGGAGAATCTGTTGCTGCGGCGTTATTTAAAGAACTTTCTTTAGCTTTTTGTTGGTTCATCATTTTTTTTATTTTATAATTTTTTTTCATTTGGAAAACATATCCGTGCTTGATCAGCTGTTTTATCAGATTTTGAGTGCATTCTTTCTTTACTCGCTATTCTTCTTCTTTCTGTGTGTAAGTGAACGTTGTTGGTGGTAATTTTCAATCATATTTTTTTGTTGACATAAAGGGAGCAAGTAAAAGAAAGATTTCTTTTACTGTTACAATACTTTTATTTTACATGCGTTCGTTGGTTACCTATTATAGTAGTCGTAGGGGGTGATCCGTAGGTCCGGCAAGTGCCCCAAATCTTTCTCTTAACTAGTGTTGCCGTCTCTTAATCAGTGTCTCGTCTCGCTCTCTCTCTCGAAGAGACGAGAGAGATATTTTCTCGAATGAAAGCTCGAGACGAGACGAGAGAAATACCCTCTCGGTTTTATAAATTTTTATGATTTACCATCTGTTCGTATTGTTTATTTTTTAAATAAAAGGTATGCAAAAATTGTAATATATTCCTTCCTTGACAACACGTACTGTGGCTTACCTTTCGTTTACTTGAAATCAGATGAAGAAAATCCAAAAGTGTGATTAAATTGTACTGTTAGTGTTGATGCTTATTAACCTACTGAACATTTTTTTTCGGAAATCATTCATAAGCGGAAAATTTTAATTTTCTTTTCTAGCTTTTGACGTCAATTTTTGTTATTTAGAAATCTGTTGGTTTAAAAAAAAAACGTTTTTGAACGAGAGCTAAAATTCTGAAAATCAAATAATTTTCTTGCGGAATTTAGTTTTTTATTTTGAAAAGATGAAAGCTGAAAAATTTGTCAGTTAAAAAAAGTTTAAAGGTCTTTGTATTGAGCGTTTATTTCAAAAAAACATAAAAAATTCTTGCAAAAACATGTTTTTCCCTGAAAAATTACGAAACATTAAAATTAAAGCAAAGTTAGTTATTTTAAAAAAAAGTTTTGGTTAGTTTTGAAAAAAACACATTTCCACAGAGAAAATCTTTGGTTTCCAAAATCTGGTTTTATAAGTTTTATAGAGATCTGCAAGACCCAAGTATTTCAAATACCAGATTTATTGCTTTATTTTTAAGGATTTATATTATTGGCAAAACACAAAATAATCTTTTATCAACGAACACTTGGGATTTTAGGTACAGTTTTAAATAAATAAAGCGATTCAAAACTTTTTAAACAAATTTGCATATTATACAGGATGAACTGAACACTTTATTTTTAAAAAAAGTAAATACCTTAAATAATAAGATTCAGCTTGAAAAAACACTTTTACACAGGGTGTCTCAAAAACTTTTTATATTTGATATAAATCACGAGAGACGAGACGAAATAAGAGAAGAGACCCATAAAAGTAGCTGAATGGCACCACCGTACAGGGTGTTTTAAATTCGACACTTTTAATTGAAAAATCTGCACAAAAACTCTAGGCATGTATAATAAAAATTTTCAATTTTTTTTAAACATGGTTTACTGTCAAACCTAAACTTAGTGAAGTTTGTTATTTTTTATTTTTCAAAAAGTTGATGTGGCGGTGCCCTAAGATCAGAAATGCTAACAGCGTACAAAGAAAACATCTATACGTTGGTGGTGCCACGGGCCATAACATATTTATGGCGACCCTTGATTAATCGGTGCTTATTTTAAATTCCAGGCTTATAGCCCCAATAAATCAAAAATTTCGCCAACGTTGCCGTTCTTTTCCGTACTTGATTTAATAGCGATATGTTATATTGCCTACTAAATGAGAAAAATAGAAAGAAAGGACGACATATGTATGGAATTTGAAGCTACACAGAATCTGAGCCCTGGTTGTGAAGCGACGCGACTTACTGGTGGCCTACCTAAGAAGATTTAAGCTTGAAGGTGCAATACGCGGAGAGAGAATAATAGGACATAATATTGTCACGAGGGGGTTGTCGTGACTATTTGTGTACGTGTTGCGCACAAATAAAGAGGATCGTAAGATAGTTTAAGGGTTTATTTAATACTAGTACAAAGATACTTACTTACTAATCACTACTGTCTGGCCCAGTTTTCTGATTCAAATATTATTTATGTGTAGGTCGGGTTCAGCTCTCGATCAGCATCTCTTTACTGCTTCTATACTTAACTATTAAAAACTTAGTTACTTAGCGTACTCACTGAACTGAACCCCGACTATCCGTTCTTGATTGGTTTTATAGAAGCATGTGATTACAAACGTGTTTCAATCTTAAACATAAATCGTTTGCACCACATACTTCCTAGGTTGACGTCCTAATACTTTTACATCAGGTCAACCAACCAAGTTCCGGATAGCATGCCCAAATTACATACATGACAATATTTGTTTATTTTCAATACCTATACAGAAAATAATAGTTTCGATGATGTATTATTGTATTATTACCATTATTACAGACATGATAAAATTTAGTTTGACAGTTGCATTCTGCTTTAAAAAACCTATAAACAAGCCATTTACACTAAAAATAAACTAAAAAAGTTATAAACCCTCAATCGAAAATGCAAACTTTCCAAAAGCCCTGGTAGCGCAAAAATGGGTTGATATATCAAACTACGGTTTTTACCAAAAATCTTGTCTTAAAATTTGATGCTTCAAAAGGGGGTTTTGGTTTTTCTTTGTTTTCCCTAAAAGTACCATTTCCAACGTAAAAATGCCCAATTAACACCCTGAACATCACATCTCATGGACAAAATGAGGTTTTTCTAGATATTTTCAAAACGGCGCTATATATATTTTCATTAAATTTGAAGAACACCAAATTCCACCAAAGGATAAAAGATAATTAGTTAAAATGTTTAAGAGAGCTCTTTTTAAAGCTACAATTTCGAAAAATTTTATACCTAGGTCCAATTTCCACTCTGGCTGGTCTTTCATTAAAAAATGTTATTGTTATTTGTCAAAATAGTAATTTTCTATATTGTCAATAAAATTAATAATTATATGCATAAACATGGGATGGAGTGACATGAGTCGACCACGGATTTTGCCCAAGGGAACTCAGCTAATGTTGTAATAACTGTGCGTGTTGGGTAACTGTTTGAATGGAGGTCTAAAGGAACAATATCATTAATAAAAATAGGTTTTTGGGCAGTTCCTTAAAAGGGGACACGGTAGCTCGTAGACACCGGTGTTTCGTTCATATTGGTTCGGTTGAAATCATCAAAAACGCATTAACTTTTTGAAGATTTTTTTCCTACAAATTATAATTTAACACTTTTGCTCCATCACAAAGAATAAACTTACAAAACTCAAACTCAGAGAAGCAGGACACACAAGTGCGCACTAAGTTTTTCGTTTCGTTTATACTTATTGGATTTGTCCGCCTATTGCAGACAATTTTCCAGCACAATTGGGTGGACACTAAGTCACTTGGTGCCCAGTACAGTCGCAACTCATTCATTCTTAAATTCATACTACATTAAAACCCAACTGGCCGTCCGCCAAGGCCCCGAATAGGCAATTTTCTTTATTCAAGGAGGATTTTTGTCTCATACTCTTTATTGAGCACAGGGGTCTTTATCGTGCTGGCGCCATCTATGCTTTTAACACGACCATTCCCTTAACGTGACTTCCGAACTATTATATTGATCATCAACGTTTCCTACTTCGTTGATGCACAAACTCCACCTCAGACAGGCGTTGCCCCAACCTCCGGTGAATCTGTATCCACAAATGGATAGTAGATTCGAGTTTGTACTGGCAGGTATGGGAATCAAATCGAAACAAATTAATTTTCGGAGTGAACCCGAGGGGTGGCTCGCTCGCTGATGTTTGTACACCAAAAGGAAATACCTACGGTATATTACCTACGGTATTTCCTGCTATTTCCCTGTACTTCCTCAAATTTCAATGGTATTTCCCAAGCAGTTCCCGGTATTTCCTAGTATATTTGCCAGTACTTCCCAAGTATTTCCTGGTATTTCCCCGAACCTGTACACTAAAAGGAAATACCGAGTCATCCCTCGGGTAAACCTCAGAACAGGGTAGTGTAGTAGTTGCCGTATACATGCATGTTACAGTCTTGTTAAGCCGAGCTCCTATTCTCGTGTATTTGGCAAGTACGCAAATATTTGCGTTCCGAAGTCAATTTGACAAGTGCAGCGCTCCCAGTACTCCTGTATTTGACAAGTACGCCAATACAACTTGTGTACGAGGCAATTATAGTATTTTCTCGATCATTTACTGTTCATTTTGTTTTGATTATGGGTAGTCGCGTTGCCGCTGCAGTGTTTGTGGTAGTAGCTAGCAGCTATATTGTGATGAGGAAAAAAAGTCAAGTCAAATCAAGTTTCTGTTTTTATCTTGTGGATTCATTGGCTGTCATATAATTGGTTCATTTTCATACAGATCGAGAAATTCAAAAACAACTTCTTGAGATCATTCCATTAAAAAAAAAACTCACACCACGTGCACACGCGACTGAAGTCAAAAACAGAATAAAACTAATAACAACTGCCAAAATATTTGCGGACAAGCAGGCAAGTAGTGAGAGTGCATCTACAAGAATGAACTTGTCAAATACGCAAATAATTGTAATCACTTTGGCTCTCGTAATTTTTACCGACAACCGCCGGGACTTGTACAAATAATTGTACAAATATTGGCCGAGTATACGACTCCCACTACTTGGAAAATATTGTCAGTTGACAAATAGTTTGCCAAATATGCGAGAATGGGAGCCCGCTTTAGACATCATCAGTACGGCACAACCAAAATGGATTGGAGGCGATGAAATGAAGATGATGAAATCTGAAAAGGAAAAAGGAAAAGACCAGCCCGAAAATGAATTTTGTTTTGTCCTTGACCAAACCTTGAAAAATTCCTTTTATATTTAATAATGGGAATCGGAACCACCGCCCTCTGATTGTGAGGCAATTCTATTCAATTCAATTCAATTTATTTATTGCTTCTAGAAATAAATTACATTTCATAGGCAAACGCGCGCCCACTGAACCAACGGGGACAGTTAAGTAGGGAGAGTCTCTAAACTCATCCGGTTTTTTTCATCGATGGTTCATATTGATTGTTGCTGATGGAATGCTGATAAGCAATAGAAAAATAAAAAGAAACCTGATGAAATCATATGGATATGAAAACCTATCTTTTTTATTTAAAAAGATTTTGTTTTTTTCCGAAAGTTTTGTTATGTCGGCTGTAGATGGGGCGTATTATCCGTGCGGATTTATATTTTCTTGTGCTCTTATTGGTTGATTTAAAAATTTTAGCCAATCAAAGCATGAGAAAAAAAATTCGCGCGGATAATACGCTCCATGGACAGCCAGCTTTACACAACAAAGATGGAAATGGAAGAAACATAGAAAACTATTCTCGTGGGCATTAAGGTAGAGGGCGAAGGTCAAATTTTCGTATATAAAAATTTACAGCTGATTTGAATGACAAATGACATTCATCAGGAATTGCTCATCGGCTGCCAGAGTCTGTTAGTTTTGGTGGCATTGATTGGTGGATCGGTGGAATCCATCGGAAGTACCCAAACCTAATGAATTTCATCGATGTTTCACCGATGCATTTAGAAACCCGATTGTTCTCATTGATGAGCTCATCGGTGAATATAGAGACTCTCCCGTACGCGCTAAGGACGGTTTAGCTGTACGTCACTTATGTCAAACTCGTTGTCCCTTTTGCTGTCAATTCCTCGTTTATAACGTATGTTATGTATGCACTCCATAGAGGTAGAGAGATAGGAATCACCCCCTCGCTCGGTTTCTAATTAATAAAGTTATCCCCGTTCAGTGAACTGGATTGCCAATCTAAGTGGTGCCAGATGGACACTGGTGCAGGGATTTTTTATTAAAAATGTTTAGCTTTTGAATATGTAAAAATGTTTAAACTGGTGAATATTTTTGCATATTAATTTATAAATGTATCCTGCACATTGCAACTTTGGTAGATGAGGCGATACGTCATACTTTGAAGTATTTGTTGAAAACCTGCGATATTCCAAAATTAGTTTTAAAAAAATGATAAAGACATCAAAGACTGTAAAATGACTTACTATTGCGAAATGTCTGGTTCGGTTCGTTTCGGATTCACACCCACTAGGATCCCAGGAAAGAAGTCATGTGCTATTAACTATGGGTTTTTGTTACTCACGCTTTTGTTACTCGCGCTTTTGTTACCGCGCTTTTATTACTCGCGCTTTTGTTACTTGCGGTTTTGTTATTCGCGTTTTTGTTACATTACGCTTTTATTACTCGCGCATTTGTTACTCGCGGTTTTGTAAATACAACCTGCAAATACAAATTGTGTTTTATTTAAAACAAAATTTCCTAATTAGTTTACTACTAGATTATAATTGAAATTGGTATCAGTTGGTGTTCCATCAATCAAAAAGTCTTGAGGTGCTCAAGCTGTGTCTGTTAGGGTCACTGATAATTAGTTTGCACCTAATGATTAGCAAAACAGCTTTGACATCTCATTTAGGCCCAGAAGAGAATACATATTAAAAAGCATCTTAAGTTTTGTTTTATAAATTCATAATTTCCTTTCTTTTCATTGCCATTATATCCAGATAAAAAAGCTTCAAGTTTAACACTCTATTTTTCAATATCCCCTGTGTTCGACAGACGATTTATCTTTATAGAAGATAGAAGTTCCGAGTGGCTTTCTCAATATTCTCGTAAATCACTTTATACCTTCATGACACAAAAGAGACTTTTCCAGTGCATTGATTCTGGAAAGTCGATCCTTTGTTTTTTACGTAAAGAAATTTCTCTCTAAATCTTTTTTTTTTATTTAGTCGGTTTAGAACGTTTTTCTACGTTGTCCGACGCCTATTCTCCACCTCCTTCGATCTTGACAATCATCTTCTGTCAGATTTTTTTGACTCATTGATCTTTGGATTGACTGTTGCCATTCTAGTTTAGGACGCCCTCTTTTTCTGCGCCCTATTGGTTGCCATTCTAGGACCTGCTTTGGTAATCTTACATGGCCGTACCATATCAGTTGTCTTTTAGTGATGTCATCCGTTATGCTCCCTTCGATTCCCATTCTTTCTTTTATGATCTCATTTCTTATGTGATCTGTTTTAGATATTCTCATTGATCTTCTTATTGCATCCATTTCGACACTTTCCATTTTTGTTTTGTATTTTTCTGTTACGCGACAAGTCTCTATTCCATACAACAGCGTGCTTTTCACCATTGTTTCATATATGTTAAATTTTACATTCTTTTTTATCTCTCTGCTCCATAAAATACTGTTAAGACATCCAATAACCTTTTTTGCTTTTACTATTCTTTTTTCCAGTTCTTTACAGTCTGTTCCTGTCTTATCAAATGTGACACCCAAGTATACATACTCATTGCATGGAGATATTACTTGTCCATTGTCTAGTTCTAACTCACTGGATTCGTTTCCAATACATAAGTACTGTGTCTTGTCCACGTTCACTGTTAATCCCCACTTTTGGTATTCTTCCATTAACTTTCTCATCATATACTCCATGTCCTCTTTATCATTAGCTACAATTACTTGGTCGTCAGCAAACTGTAGCGTGTATATGGTAAATCGGTCATTAAGTTGTATTCCCATGCCGTGCACTATCCGTTTCCAGTTTTTTAGAGCTACTGCGATATATATTTTAAAAAGAGTTGGAGAAATACAACATCCCTGTCTTAAGCCTTTTGTTACCAGGAATTCTTTTGAAAGTCGATTTCCAATTTTAATTTTAGATTTTGACCCTTTGTATAGTTCTTTTATCGATTTTATGTATGTATGATTGATATTAGTCTGCTCTAGCACTGTCCATAGTTTTTCTACTGGAACGGTATCATATGCTTTTTGTAGGTCCACAAAGGTAACATGAGTCTCTATATTTCTGGCGCTCCTTTCCTCAATTACTTGTTTAAGACAAAAAACATTATCACTACAAGATCTGCCTGCACGAAACCCACTTTGCTCTTCTTCTTCTTGTTCATGAAAATCCTTCTCTATTAGATCTCTAAGAATCCTACCGTACAATCTACTGACAGTACTAGTTACTGAAATTCCTCTGTAATTGTTGCAATCCAGCTTGTTTCCTTTTTTATGTATTGAGGATATGAATGCAATTTTCCAATCATCAGGTACTGGATGTTCGTTTATGCATTGATTGATAATATATGTGAGATTTTCGATTAGTTTCTCTGATCCATATTTGAGCATTTCAGCATATATTCCTCCAGGTCCGCTAGCTTTTCCGGATTTAAGCTTTTTAATACTATTTTTTATCATTTCTTTTTCGATGATTACTTCCTCTCCGTGTACTTCTATGTCTCTCCTCGGAGAGGCTGCCAGATATTCGGGTCTCGTTTCCTGCAGCAGTCCCTTACAGTGTTCTGTCCATTGTTCTGGTTTGATGATCTGGATGTTTACTTTTTCTTTTGTTGGGTTTTTTACTGTAGAAATGAATATCCATACTTCAGAACTCTGCCTACCTCCTACGTGTGTATTGATATCGTGGCATTTGCGCTCGAACAGTTCATTTTTTTCTGTGCGTATCAAATTTCTCAGCTGTCTTTTGGTTTCCCTGTAGATTTCTAGGTTTCTTTGTTCTTTAGTACTGAGCCATTTCAAGTATGTGCGTTTTTTCTCTTTGACCATTTCCTGTATTTGTTCCGTCCACCACATCTTCCTGCTATTTCTATTATCTTGGTATCCAACAGCTTCGATGCTTGCTTCTTTCAAGCTTTTTATTATGTTTGTATATATCTCTTCAAATGAGTGTTCTGTGTTTATTTATTTTTTATCTAATCGGTTCTGATACAATGTTTGAGTACTTTCGATTTCTAGACTTCTAAAGTTGTATTTTTGATTGTCTTCGATGCATTCTAGGTTTTCATTTTCTTCAATACTTTCGTCCTTATGTGTTTTTCTGAAAGGGAATAATATTTTTGCTTTTACCAGATGGTGGTCAGATCCACAGGTAATACCACGAAGTGCTCACACATCATACCACTTTAATTGCGAGTGTTGTCCACCTATAGCATAGTCAATGATTGATTTAAGATTTCTTGTTGGCTGAATCCAGGTATATCGATGAATATCCTTATGCCTAAAAAAACCATTATTTATTTTTAGGTTGTGGGTTTCACACAATTGCATCAGTCTCAAGCCATTATCATTTGTTACTTTTTCTCCAAATGGTCCTATCACTTTGCTCGGGGTTTGTCTACCAGTTCGGCTATTAAAATCGCCAAGCATAATTATTTCTCTGGTATTACCGATTTTGGTGATAGTCTCATCATCTCTCTAAATCTACTTGTTTTTATTTAAAAATAAAGTCTTTGAATAAACTATTTTTTTAACAATATATTTTAGTTAGTCTATGAACTTTAAAAGGAGGATCTAACCAATATAGATCAGAAATAAATGGACCTAACTTGATCAAAGCCAAAATACTTTAAAAAGCTTTTTTGGCGAGCTTTTTATGCCAAATCGTGGTTACTAATCCAACCGAAGTCCTTTTCTTCATTCATTTGTAAAAGTGAGAAACAGCATACCGCAATATACTAACGTCACTGAATCAGGAAAACTGCGTCTTGGCTTCCAGGATGCAGTGATTCCACAACATATCAGAATTTATATAGTGTGGTATATTGTTTCTTACTTATACAAATGCATTAAGAAAAGGAGAGGACTAGTAACCACGAAAAAATTCAAACTGATCAAACCAAGTGAAACTAATAAGTACCCTTTTTTAACTAAAACGCCCTTGACCGCTTGGAAACTGCCCCTCTGTTTTTTATTTAAAAAAAATTAAACAAGCAAAACAAAGAATTCTAGCAATTTACCAAAATTGGTCTGCAGGCAGTGATGCCAAGTGTCATGCTTTTGCATGAGATCTCATGTTTTTCAAACCAATCTCATGCTATCATTATTTTATCGCAAAATCTCATGCTTTTTAGTTTACAGAGACAAAAATAAATTATAGTTGAAAATTAATTATACAGGTAACTATGAACTACAAATAACAAATTAATCATAAGAGAATTCGGCTTACGTCCCGTCATTTGGCATCGTTGGATCGTGTTTCATATTCGCAAATTGCAACCTCGCGCTTGGTTGAGAGTATGACGTACAAATGAGCGGTTCGCCTATTCCGTTATTCCCCAAAAAACGATAATCGATTCATCTGTTATGTGCCACACCTTTATGACATGAATTTGGCCAATTAAAAAAAAACATGCGTACTGCAACATAGAATATATAGCTTAATATATACGTATAATATGTATTATGTACCTACAATAATACGGACTTATTGCAATAAAGCCAAGCAGTAATTGTGCCGGGCACTAGTCTGTCTTATTATAAGAACCGCTGTTTTCTTTCAAAATTAGGCCTTTGTGTATTGTATAGTGCCGCCACTATTAATAGAAAATAAATGATAGGATTTATAAATTCGACTTTGGTATGTGAATTTTTAAAGATCAACTGTCAGTCCCTAATGAATGAGCAGCATGCCAGAGGCAACAGCGTCAATTACGCCATCTCATGCTTTTTTTTTGAAATCTCATGCTTTCTCGAAATATTTCTCATGCAATATTTCTGTGGGACCTGGCAACACTGTCTGCAGGTACGGCAACCGGACACTAAATAAGGAATGTAACAAAACGGGATTTGAGCATAAATGGTATTTTTGCCATTTATAAGTTTTTAAAGATTTTTAATTAAATATTGTTTTGACATCAACAAGCATTAATTATATGCAAGACTAGGTTAAGATTAAGTAAAATTTATGGCAACTCGGCGACTTGTTTTTAGGAATATTTTCAGGTTCGCCGTATTTTAGTAAAAGTTAATATAATATGTCCCTTGAGCCACTAACATCAAAATAATTCATATTTTGTAACTGGAAACATATTTGGTAAGCTATTTTCAACTTTTAACAAACACACTGTAAGATTTAAACTTTACCGAATTTCTAAATCCACGCATCATTGAATTGCGGTGGTATTTTGTCTCTTTGTCTTTCTCGCCAATGCGAGAGAGCTTAAGATTCAGATCACGGCAACCAAGAGTGTCTGTAGAGAAGAGTGGTGGAAGAAATCCGTTAAAGAAAGCTTAGATTTAGACCAATCAGCTAGCGGCAAACTGAGAATGTCTAGAGAGTGGGGTACTGAAACTTTCGAAAGTAGGATTTTACTTTACTCTTTAGTTCGCCTTTGCTGGTATCGTTACGCTTCCGTTCACACTTCTTAAGGAGGGTTTTATTTCAACTGGGGAAATGTATCAATTATTTTAACTTTGTATAAGCTATTATCTTTATTATTCATAATTATTTTAGTCTTTTCTTTTGGAGTTTATTGATTTTAAAGTCATTAATTATTACTGTTTCCAGTGTTTTGAAATAATGTGTTTAACTGTTTTATGGTTTTTTTAACAACAAAATACAAACCATTCGTTGCCCTAAAATCGGCATTTTTAATTAATAACATATCCCAAACCTAAACAGTAATATTTATATTTCTTAAGTAAATTAAGCTGTCAATAATACCAATAACAAGGTTGGTCTAAAATCGTTATCTTGTTCAAGATGCTATATTATCGTTTTAATCTTTAATTACACTGAAATTAAAGGGCATCATAACTTAAAATCTTGTTGATAGCTAATTAAAAGATAATTGTATGTAATAACAGGTAGGTACACGATACGCTCGAAATTCACTCTGTTTAAATATAAAATATACTTTAAATACGTATGTCTTAAATATCTCTGTACAGCGTGTCCCATTTTCGATGGGATTAAATGGGAAACTCGGTTATTATTAAAGATATCAATTTTCTGATTGCACTTTACCGTGTTCTTTTTTTTAGCCCTTAACAATGGTGCAATCAGATTTTTCGTTCTTCGTAGTTTCGCTAATTCAGGGAGTTTTTGAAAAAATTGCATTTTTATTATTCCCTTATATCTCGCTTATTTTACAAGATATTTTTTTTCTTTAAAAACGTTGTCAATTTTTAAAAATATTGTTTAGTTTTTGAGATATAGAATTTATCATAAAAAAATTATATACGAACCTGGATATTTTTTATTACTTACTATTTTAATTGTTTTCATACTATTATTATCCCAAAATAATAAAAATTTAAAATTTTTTTGTTTTAAGGTTAAAACATTTTTTAAAATATTTAAAAAAAATTAGTCCGAACCTGGAAATTTCCAATATAAATATAAATAAGAAATTGCTAGTTAAACGATTTTTAGTTTAAGTGTTTTAATATTAGCAAATTAAAATGGTTTTACGTTAATTTAATGATTTATTTAAAACAAAGTCTATGACAAATACAAAAAAAATAACGAATTAAAAAAACATTCTTTATAATAATATAAATGTTCAAACTGATTGCCATTATATGTAAGACATTTTTGGCATTTTTAAGTAATTTTTTTCAACGCTTTTTTCATAAAAATATTTCTGCCGTTTAAATATAGGGATTTTGTTTGCTTAAATAAAGCAGTCAAAATTATCACATTTTTTAATATGGATATGGTCGTTTTCTAAGCCAATTTAGAATAATTTTGAGTGAACCATTTGCAAAAATGACAAGTAATGACAATGGCATTTCCACGCTTTTGTTTTTTCATGTTGAAGTAAATTTCATGAGTTGCTGTGCTATCATCAAATAATTATTTTGATATTATTTTTGTAACTTTTTAACATTTTTCACGTCATTTGTAAATCTTTTAATTAACGTATTAAAACAGATAAACTAAAAATCGTTCAACTAGTGTGTCAATTTTTAATTTATATGTTGGAGTTTTCCAAGTTCGAAGTAATTTTTTTTTTAATATTAAATATTTTTTTTAACCTTAAATAAAAAAAATATTAAAGTTTTATTATTTTATGATAATAAATAATAGCACGAAAACCAATCAAAACAGTAATAAAAAAAATCCAGGTCCGTATTTAACTGTTTTATGATAAATACCATATATTCATTTTGGGTTTGAAAAAAAGAAATCCAATTCTTCACAAAATCAAATAAATTTTTTTATTCAAAGTCTAAAATACCCCTATTTTGGGGTATTTTAGACTTTGAATAAAAAATGATTTTGTGAAGAATTGGATCTCTTTTTTTCAAACCCAAAATGAATATTCACCCTCTTCACCCTGGAGAACTCCAAAACATTCAAAATACCATATCTCAAAAACTGAACAATATTTTAAAAAATTGAGAAAGTCATTATTTTCCTCTAAAAAAGTTGCAATACAAAGGTTTTTACAGAATAAAAATATCTTGCAAAATAAGCGAGAATTTTTGCAATCAAAAAATCGATATCTTTAATAATAACCGAGTTTCCCATTTAATCCCGTCGAAAATGGGACACGCTGTAAAACCAAAACAAGGCGCTAATTAGAGAGTTATGCTTTGCAAAAATCGCAACATGCATCGTTGCGAGAGCCAAGGAGGCAGCCCGCGCACACGCCAAATTCTTTGGTGCGAAAATTTATTAAGCAAAGCTAATAGATTTTTGTGCTTTTTGCTTGTAATAGAGAGACCTAAGAAGGGGTCCTACTAATTATTTTTTCTTAATAGATCTTACTTTGTCGATTAATTAACCAAGGATAGGCAACACCGATTTCGACCTCCCAAAAGTAGGACCGGGAATCTAACTTGAAAAGTCGTATTGGCGAAAAATAATTCGTTTCCCAAAAAATGTTTTTCGGCAAATTTTGTAAAACGTCGCAATATTATAAGTTTTAGCACTGTCTTTTTAAACTATGGTTTTACAAAAAACTTTTCTGATATTATTTATAGACGCCGGCTCCGCGCGTGTATATTTACATCCTATAATTCAATACTAACATGTAGAACTGGCAATATAGTGCAGATCATAACCTTCTTATTAGCTATTCGTCAACAAAAGGCCATACAATTAAATTGTACCACAACGTACTTCTTGTCATTTTTCTTTTTAAAAGGGCATGGCTGAGATTAATATGACGTCACTTTAAAATGTCAAATTAACAAGTAGTTAACTCCATTTGAAAGCAACATCTTTCTAATTGTATTAAAAGCGTTTATTATAATAAATAAAATATATAAGTTGGCCACAATTTAAGCACAGACATACGCTGGGATAAAATTAAATCAAATATAGCTGTAGGATGACAGCAGCAGTTTTATTTTATTAATGGCTTAAATACACTCTCGGACGTAATGAGGCAGGCCACTTTTCTGACACTCGGGAGAAAAGATATGAGACTGGCGACAGGGCTCTTGACAGGACATTGTCGCCTTAATCAACACATTAGCATTCTGGGAATCGTTGAAGACTCGGAGTGTCGTTGGTGTATGGAGGACGAAGAATTTCCTTTACAACCGCCCACATAACATTCATTCATTCAAATACACTCTCCTCGCACAAATATATTTACGACTTACGTGAATTTAAAATGAAACTAACATATCTCCGCGATGAAGTTTTGTTTTTCTTCTTTTCAGATTTTGTTTTGCATTGGTATTCGAGTAATTATCTTGCTTAAGATAATTATTGTTGCTAGGACATTTGAGACAGTAACTAAGATGTTTCAATAAAACCTTTTAGCAGCTACTGCCAAAATTTGAATTGCCATGATGATTGACAACCTTCTTCGCGCAGACGGCTTAAGCGTTTTTGGAAATACTCTTTACAGTGTTTGCTAAATTATCGACCGTAACCCTGTCTGAAGTTATACAGGAAGAATTGGGACTGGACGTCCGAAAGCATAGTCGTGAAATTCGACATAATTGGCCTAGGCCCTAAGTGGGTCCGATCCTCACAGCAGGAGCCAGTTTCCTGCCAATTATAATTATTGTCCAGGATTCTGTGGCGAGCTAACGCGGCAGGGATAAATAGTTAAACAGCGCTCGAGACATGACATCTTTTTAGCTTAAATAGACATACTTCCGTCTAGAGCAACAAGCTGACAGGGCCAAAATTTAAATTAATAAGCCATAAAGCATTAATTTAAAAATTATAGTTTTTGTAAATATGGGTTCTATCTATCTATCTATTTGGCCTTCTTCAATCCATCTTTGGATATAGGCCTCCCCGTCATCTCCTCTTCTCTGTCTGTCGCCGTGTTCATCCATCTAGTTCCCGCGTGTTTCTTTAAATCGTTCGCCCATCTCATTTGAAGTCTTCCCCTACTTCTTTTATTTTCCCATGGTCTCCAGTTTACAATACATTTGTTCCATCGATCGTCTTTCTGTCTGATATTATGACCGGCAAATTTCCATTTTAATTTTGCTACTTCTCCTCTGACATCCCTTACTTTTGTTTTGTTTCTTATCCATTCATTCCTTTTTCTATCTGTTAGCTTTACATGTAACATTTGTCGTTCCATTGATCTTGAAACTTTTGTTGCCCCATCTTTGATTTTGTAAGTGTCCAGGTCTGAGATCCATAGGTAAGTACAGGAAGGATACATTGGTTACACACTTTCGTTTTAAGGTACTGAGGATATTTTTTAATATGTAGCTTAATTTACCGAGTGCTGCCCAGGCCAATCTTATTCGTCTCTTGATTTCAGCTGTTTGGTTTTCTTTTTTTAGTTTAATAATTTGTATATATATTCCTCTACTTGTTCTTTTTTCTTTTGGTTTATTCTGATCGTAATATCTTCTTCACCTGCGTTTGTGATGATTTTGTTTTAGTGTAGTTCATACTTAAGCCTATATTTTTAGCTGCTGTATCCAGTTCTTCCAGCATTTGTATAAGTTCTTCTTTCTTGTCTGTTATTAAGGCGATATCATTAGCATATCTCAGGTGGTTCAAGTATTGTCCGTTTACTTTGATGCCTATTTCTTCCCAATCTAAGCTTTTAAAAACATCTTCTAGGACCTGGTTTAATAGTTTAGGGGATATTGTGTCACGCTGTCTGACACCTCTTCTTATGAGGATTGGTTTGGTTCCTTCGAGGATTTTGACTGATTTTGTTGCTTCGCAATATACAGGGTGTCGCATAACTTAGAGGCGATAGGCCAACAGGTGATAGAGGAGGTCGTGTCTGATAAAAAAAGTTCCTATAATGCATGGGTCAAAACTCTTTCTTTGTCGAGATACAGAGCATTAAAGTAGGCGATTTTTTAAACTTTTTTGATAATAACTTAAAAAAGCGTAGTAGAAATATGAAATTGGGTAAAGTCGTGTATTAGAACAAAAGCAATAAATTGAAATAAAAATAATAAAAAAAAATTAGTCTAGAAAATATTATTGATATTTTTTAGAAGGATAAGTAAACAAAAATTAATTAAAAAAAAAATATTATTTTTTATACATTTTTGGAGGTTATTTTGACAGCCTGTATCTTCTCAGCTTGTAATATTATCACAAAAAAGAATACCACATTTTTGAATCACAATTAGCTGAGTATTCAGCTGACTGTGACCTATTTTCTTTTAAAAAACTTTTTCCCCCACTCCTCTAACTTTAAAAATCCTATGTCTTAAAAACAGATGTGTGTTGACCCCCATGTTATATTAACTTTTTTCTCGGAAATAACCTCCTTAATCACCTGCTGCACTATGACCCCTAAGTTATGAGACACCCTGTATATTGGCTATTAAGTGTTTATATCTGTGATCTATTTGGCTATTAATTAAACATGTTTTTATTGCGCAGTGCTCAATGCTATCGAAAGATTTTTCGAAGTCTATAAGCGCAATATGGGTTGTTAAAGGGTCAAAATTTTAATTTTAAAAAAACGCCAAAAAACAGTAATTTAAAAAGTATGGTTTTTCTAAATATGGGTCACGTGTCATTCCGAGATATTTATATAGATATAGAAAAATAAATAGATCTCGCTTGAACTACTGCGCAGCCTCAAATAGGGGCGACCGACGGAACGTTGGCCGTCATTTATTTTTTGAGTCCAAGCCGTTACCCGTAGAGTTTCATATAGTTAACACGCAAAGTACAAGCCATCACACCTAGAGGTCGCGTTGAACAAGCAGCCAAACTTCCCCATAACATTCGCCAAAAGTTTAAACTTAAATTGAGATCAGTGGTATCAATGTTTTACCATGAGTTCAGTTGAATGTTAACGCCTTTCAAATCGTGCCAGTCAAAGTTGACCTTGCATAATCTGTGAAAAAATGGCGGCTTTTTCTTTCCATTTCCTTCAGTCTGCGCAGGTTTGACAACTGTTATAATTATTTTTCTATTTCTATGGGTATTTCTAATTGAAGTTGAGTATGGAATGGTTTTTGTATAGCTGCGTTCGATATATACGTCATATATATAAATTATTTGATGTTAGAGAAAAGATATAATATACATTTTTTAACAGAAAAATTTTTACAAAAATATGGCTGGGCGTAAGTTGCAATATGTACATAATATTCTAATCTGTAATCATATGACCAAAAATCCGTCGAGTCTGAGATGCAGATACCGAACGTAGCTATTGTTGCTACTAAAATGTGATTAATATAATTATGTATATAGTAATATCCACTGTCACCACACTACTGTCGGTGATATCGCAGGTGTCTGCAATAGGGATACGAAAGCATCCAGTACATTCATCTGTGGCACTTCCGCTTAAATTTATTTTAAGTATTTTCATGTTTTATTTTGAAATGTCTCTTTGATATTTTAGTTGGTACTTTTGGTTGGTAATTCGACGCGTTTGATAATTTTATACCAATCATTTATGTAGTTGTACAAAAAACAATTACCTACCTTTTTATTTATGTATAAGTAATAGTATTTAATGGAGCTAATATTGGCAACCCTTTAATAAAAAATTAATAGACTTTTATCGAGTTATTGTTCCTCTATTATAGGTAGACGTTTCAATATAATTTGATAATATCAGAGTCGCGGTTTCAAAGGGAACAATGCTTCAACTTCATAATTTATATTCAGGCCTCCCTCGTCCGCGCTCATACTCATAACATTAACTGATATACGTTCCCAAAACCACACTCAGTGGACAAAACTTGCCAACAGATGGCGCAACCCGCGTCTTAGACAAACCGAGGGGTCATCGGCACCCTAAAATTTTGTACAGCGTCCAACAGGACTTGGGTCCTGACGTGTACTGTTGGGTCCTGTTGAGTACTGTTGGGTCCTGTCGTGTACTGTCGAGTACTGTTGGGTACTGTCGTGTACTGTCGGGTACTGTTGGGTCCTGTCGTGTACTGTCGAGTACTGTCGAGTACTGTTGGGTACTGTCGTGTACTGTCGAGTACTGTTGGGTACTGTCGTGTACTGTCGAGTACTGTTGGGTCCTGTCGTGGTACTGTCGAGTACTGTTGGGTACTGTCGTGTACTGTCGAGTACTGTTGGGTACTGTCGTGTACTGTCGAGTACTGTTGGGTCCTGTCGTGGTACTGTCGGGTCCTGTTGTGAAATTTGTACAGTACTGTTGAAAGCTGATGACCCCTCGAGACAAACCGATGCCCAGTCTCTAAATAAACCGGTTGTCTGGTAACTCTCAGCCAATAAGAACTCGCGGCAATTTTTCTGCTCCGCGATCAATAATGAGAGACCTATACATAATATTATAGAAAGAGAGAAATAAAGATAGAAGCCGTAAAAATACCAAAATCTATTAAAAAATTCAATAATTTAAAAATTTATGATAAAAATTCCAACAGTTTTATAAATATCAGATTCAGGACACGATTATAAATAGTTTTCCTAAGTTAATTTGACTCTCTGTTCAGATTAATTTAACTTTTTTTGTTTAAAATTAGTTTTTTTTTTGAGATATTTTATCAAAAAAATTAAAGAAAGGAAATTAAAATGACTATGGCAGTAAGGGAACATTCATAAAAAACATAAGGCAAAGATTCAGGATTTTTGATCCCCCCTTTCTTAACGCATTTTCAAGAAAAATTATAATAAAAATACTTTGACTGTAACGCAAGGCTAATATTCGTTCCCTCTTGTTTGAGCATTATACAGGGTGTTTCAAGTTAAGTGTCCACCATTGCTAACTTTTTTATTATTAAAGATAGAATAAGTTTAAATTGGGAAACTAGTAGAATTTTTGATGATCTTTAAGATGATCGAATATCGAGTTTTTGAGTTTTTTCAAAAAACATAAAACCAATTTTAATTTAAGCACCTCTGCATTTTATAATTTTCCAAAATTCTACCAGCTTGCCAATTTAAACTTTTTTATACTTTTAATAACAAATAAGTTAGCAATGGTGGACATTTACCTTGGAACACCCAGTATATATCTATATATATAATCTAATTATCATCTCATAAGGCAGAGTATATGTGTATTGCTGGAATGAAACAGGATCTAATCTTAAACACCGGTCAGCAAATTCAGTCCTGTGTTGAAATATTTAGGTCTAAAAATTACAGCTGACGGAACACTAGATAAAGCTATAAAAGATCGAAACGTACAAGGAAGAAAAGTACTAACTCCCTGCTCCGACCCATCTCCCCTCCTGCCATTCCCCCCACCCTATTCAAAAACCATATTCGCATAATTTTATTAAATATAGAGCGATTTTAAAAATTCTTTCTGCAAACGCTTGAAGACTTTTCCAACATCATTTTACTAGTTTCCCCCTCCCTCTCTTCTCCCCTCCCTCCTTATTAGTAATAGTTAAAGCTATACCTTTCACAAATATGGAGCGATTTCAAAAATTTTTTCTGCACACGCTTTAAGACTTTTTTTTCCAACATCATTTTACTAGTTTCCCCCTCCCTCTCTTCTCCCCTCCCTCCTTATTAGTAATAGTTGTAGCTATACCTTTCACAAATGTAGATTGATTTCAAAAATTCTTTCGGCACACGCTTTAAGATTTCTTTTGACACCATTTTACTAGTTCCCTCATCCCTCTCTCCTCCCCCACCTTCACTCAATGGAAGGTAACACTTCGCGTCCGTAGAAAATCTACACGTACTTTTTGGGTAAAGCTAAATGAATTGTAAAGGCATAGTGCTTTTTATAAGGCTGAATAAGAATTAAACCTAAAAGTTGGAAATAAAAAAATTATTAAATAAAAAAACACCCAACTACTATATTTACTTGTAACTACTAGTCGCAGTTGGGTACAAAACTAACCAAAACTGTATTAAGTGCACTTTGGGCATCAAAACTAAAAGTTGAAGCATGTCGTACATTATAGGTTCGGTTCATAGATATATTAATTTTGTACTCAACTGCGACTAGTACTTACAAGTAAATTCAGCAGTTGGGTGTTTTTTTATTAAAATTTTTTTTTTCCAAACTTTGTAATAACTGAAAATATTGCCAGAGTTTCAGTTTTTGAGATAATTAAAGAAAAACGAATCGAATCGATTAAATATACTATAACTTAAGTTATAGATCCACCTTGATAGTTTTAAAATAAGCGAATTTTTTCAGTTTATTTTCTTTAATATCTAGTAGGTATATGTTCAAGATATATACTGTTTAATTTATGTCATTCTGGTTTGAAGTCTATTATTACGCTTAAGGTACCTATATTAATTGAGCCTTTCAATATTAGCTATATGCACCGAGCTACCCGTTAGCTTGCAAAATTATAATTTTGTTTGAACAGGCAACTTTTTTAACTTGATTGTAAAAATGCTATATGAAATAACATTTTAAAAACAAGTACCTACTTATGTAGATCGCACTAAAAAGTTAAAATTGTATTTTTTGTTTTTTTTACATGGAAAAAAATTTGGACTTTATTACACAATTATGTATTTTCGTTACACAAATTATAACCGGATCGGCAAATTATGTAAAACAAAATACATTTTCTTGTAAGAACATGTAAAATTGTGTAGTTTTAAAATAGTTTTTGTCAGTTTATAGAGTAACACAGTGCTGGGTAACAGCCAGTGGCGTATATAGAAAAAAGTTTCGTTGTGGGCCCGAGACAGTTTTGGGGGGGGGGGGGGGCGAGACCTCATGAGGATGTATTTTATGCTTGTATTCATGAAATATGTGGAAAATATCCAAAAAAATCTTAGCTTCGGGGGGGGGGGGCGGGCACGGGCCCTCTTAGGCCCCCCCGTATATACACCACTGGTAACAGCAAAACAAGAATTTATGTGTAAATTTGTAAATAGCCTACTGTAAAAATTTACCAAACATTATATGAATTTTTTTATTGTGTTTTACCGTTCCTGTGCCATTAATTATGAACAAACGTAAATTTTAGTACCCGTGAATTTTAAAATCAAACAAGTTTTTGTGGCTAATCAAGTACAAAGAAGTTTTGCGTCTATCAAATTAACTGCGAGACTTATTTTACTGATAAAATCGTATCTGAAAAGCTCTCAAAACAAGCGCGCCAACTCAAAAATGCTTTTTGATCGTTTTTTGACAAAAAATAACAAATAATTAAAATAAAATAATTTATTTACACTATCACCATTAAAAAAGTCTGTTTGGTTTAAATAAATCAAAATTAAAGTAAAATTAATGTTAAAAAACACTGCTAAAATGACTAGATAAATATTTTCTCTTTACAATATTTTTTAAATCATTTTATACACTATATATTGTTTTATAGTGGGTTTTATTTGTTACTGCATCGCAACAAGGATTTTTGAGTGCCCTTATGAAACCAATACAAAAGAAGAAAGTCAACGTGGTCAACCTAACCTTACTTAAATGTTTTGTATTTGTTTTTTAAGTGTTGTATTTAAAGCGTTTAATTCAACACTTTTCAATGTTTGTTATCGTGCAAACAATCGAGAGGGTCAGTGCAATGATATTCATTGCAGGTTGGGTAGAGAGCAACCTCTTATATTGGCCGTCTAAACATGCCTTATCTAGGCCTGGGTGTCCTATCCAGGAGGACGGAAACTTAACAATTATTCATTATTCTGCTTAAAATATTTAATCTTGCAATAGGTAGGTACCAATCTATGCCTATACTTGATGTTGTATTAAAGTGGCACCGCGTCATCAAAACCTTGAAGGTCGGGAAGGGAGTAGAGGGGTACATACAGTGGCACGCACTTTCTTTAATTTTTTTATTAATATTGATTCCCAAAATGAGGCACTGCACTAATTACTCATTAGCTTACTATTTTACTTGCTTTTTATTGATGTCTTCTTCTAAACGATTTTATTAGAAAGGAACATATATACTCTTATCTGGTTGTTACGAACATATTATTGATTTAGCCGGACTTTGACGTTTTCTATTCGTTGTTGTTTTGACTGTTTATGTCAAACAAATTATGACGGAGCTTTTTAGAAAACAAATGACCGTTTTTGCAGCTAAATCAATGTTTGCGCACATTTTAATATAATTTTGGATCCTCTTTTATGTTTCGGGTCTTTATTTATTAGGTAAGTACCTATTTGATCTCTCCTTTAAATGGTCTTTACACACACTGCATGTACAAAGTGAAACACTAATTTTTTAAGGCTTCTTTACTTAGATTTTGCCACAAAATTTGGTTTACCATAGCTATGACGCGGTGCCACTTATATACAACATCAACTATTATACTATTATTTTTACCTAATAAAAAATCTAAAACTCGAAAGTATTTACTAGGAAACGAGGTTTTATATGGCCGCCTATTTAAATAATATTTAATATGCAACAACGGATAACCAAAAAAAGAAAAGAATTGAGTTTACCTTCAAGCCTTCCTATAAAACCTTTTTAAAGTAATGACAAAAACCAAAACTCTAAAGTTTATATTTACCACTCTTAAAAACCTTAAGGAAACTAGGACGCTTATATAATCATATGTACTATTAAATTTCTGGTAACTATAAAAACAAAAGGATATAAGTAACCTTTTAGCCCTATTATAAAACACTTTTGTTATGATCTAAAGTAATTAAAAAGACTAAATGACTAAAGTTTATATTTATTTTAAAAAACTTTAGGTAAAAGGGTTTTATAGGACCATCTTTATAAATCAGAAATCAGTAGAACCAAGGGTATCTAAAAAGAACAAAAGGAATATTAGTTTTATTTTATTCTCTTTATAAATCACTTTTTGGTTGTATAACACCGCTTTGGGTAATTGGCAATATATTATATAATATTTAGGTAGCCAGTTAGTTATCTGCCGAACCTAACCTATGAAGGAAACACCACTTGACTACCTATACCATAATACAAATTAATTTTTTTTTAACCTTGCTTTGAAAAGCTCCTAAATACAGCTTTATTTTTGATTTTACTGCAAACAAAAAACGAATTAATCTAAATGTCATACTGTTTGCCCATGCCTATACAAAATGGATAAGGCAAAGTGCACTTTCCTAGCTTGCGGGCGTAATTTACACCATGCTGGTTAAATTGCGATGCTGCGATTTCGCTGTTTCCCATTTACGGTGTCGCAACCATATTGGTGAACTTTGTGGGCATAAACACGTTGATTTTATTTACAAACAGATCTAGTCGTAAATTGAGACATTCGGAGTGAAATCGGATTCCTCAAAAGGAGAATCCATATTGGGATATTTTCCGTTTCAATCTTGCTAAAAATTCTAGTAATTCGTGATGGTTGAATATAAATAGCTTCAGAATATGTCCTGGCCTGTCGTGAAACGCACGTGACTAAACGGTATAAACAAAATAATAGTTTTTTCTTTTTATGAAAGAGTAATCCGGGCATCTTCGAAAAAACTACAGCGCTTTGCTTGTTTCTTTTTTTCAGGGACAAGCGTGCAATCTCCGTCAAATACACGCATCTGATTGGTCCACGCATGATATTTATCTGACTTTTGACACTAAGGACATCATTTTTTATTTTTATTTCTCTTACTAAGAACCAATGGAACTACATTGAACGGCTTGATGGTTGACTGGCCTGTAGGTAATGATAGAGTTCCAAACACTAGAATTAGCATGGTATTTCAGACCTGTAAACTTAGGGTCCATCTCACCGACTTTTTTTTCGGTTCCATAGCTTAAAGCGTTTCTTAATATAATCATAATATGACGTAATAAGGAACACTTTAGGCTAAGGAACGAAAAAAAAGTCGGTGCGATGGGCTATAAATGTCCTTGTTATATTTTATTAAATTAAAAAAAAATACTAGTTTAAATGAAAATTCGTAATAAACTTTTCCTTTTTAGATTCTAGAGCAATTGCAAAAACTTCTTTAATTTCAATAAAGTCGTTTTTCTAACTGAAAGCTTCGAATTAATTAAAAAAAAAGGTCTTTCTTATACAATATAATGCGTTTTTTTCTGTGTTTTGCCCCATCTCACTCTGGAATCGATTTTCGTCCATTTGTATAATAGGTGTATGATACATATCCAAGTTGGTTGGGATACAGGTTAAATATGAAATACCTAATACTTGACTAATATTGCGGATGTCTTAAGTCGTTAAGGTTCGCAGGTTTATGAATTTATTTTTAGAGACAAAAGAAAAACTTACCGTCCGAATGTGAGCAAATCCCGAAAAGTTGGGATCCCTATTAGTTGTATATGTTTGAAACGAAGTCTACAGCTTAAATAACACTGGTCGGCATGAAAATCGGCCCTGACACCATTCTTGCCGATTCTTATGTAAAATGACCTCCTGAATCCAAATATGAACTCCGTTTTTCCCATCACCCCCCATTTTCGGGGGAGACCCCCCTACCTGGTTTTACTGCTTTTCGATAGTTTGGTGGAACGGAAAGGATTTTTTTTCGGCCTTAACATCATTATTTCTGAGAGACTGGAGAGTTTAGTGTTCTCAAACATTAATATTTATAGCAAGGTGGTAAGCCATTTGTTTTAGGGGGGGGGGGGTGTTTTACATAAATGGTAAATGGACATTGTCGATTTTACCGTTTTATATGCATTTTCTAATTATTTTTATAAAATTTTAGCTGCCAGCAGCTTAACGGTAAAGGTAATAAACGTAATAGCAAAGTATAAAGCAACATATTAGTATATAAAAGTATATATATATATATTTTTTTTTTTTTATAATTCACACATACGTGGTTTTGGCTAACAGTGTCCGGGCGCTCATTGTCGCCAAGGACACTGCTAGTGTCAATACGGCGAGACAGTCCGTCGAATAATTCCAACGGTCCCAAGTACAACGGCTTTCTGCATCCATGTGATAGCACTATTTGGCATGCTAAGCTCTGTTATATGTTGCATGGTTTTTCTGTGTACAAAGCCGTTGGCGCTGATGACTATTGGCATTATTGTCACCTTTTGTAAGTTCCAGATGATTTTTACTTCCTGAGCCAATGCTTGATATTTCGTTATTTTTTCTCCATAGGCTTTAGCCAAGTTATAATCTTGCGGAACAGTAAAATCAATTATAATTGCCGTTTTCCCCGCTTTGTTCCACACAACCATATCCGGTCGGTTGTGCTCCACTGCTCTATCTGTTTCAACGGTAACGTCCCAGTAGATCTTCGTGGTATTATTTTCAAGCAGTGGCTGTGGACTGTACATATGGTGAGGAGTGAATTTCTCCAGCAAACCCTTACTTAGACTGACCATCTGATGAACCACTTTACCCATGTTATTGTGTCTTTCCAGATATTTGGTGTTAGCAATGGCAGAGCAACCCGATGCCAAGTGTTGTACGGTTTCCTCAGCTATATTACAAAGTCTGCACTTGGTTGTTTCTACCTCCTGCTTGAGGATATGTCGGGTATATGTTCTCGTTTTAACGACCTGATCTTGGATCGCGAGGAGAGCTCCTTCGGTCTCTGGGAAAAGGTACCCTGTTGTTAGGTAGGAGTTAGATGCGGCAATATCTACTTCAGGTTGATGCAGACTTGTGTAGAACCTCCCGTGCAACACTTTTCTTTGCCAGTTGATTTTAAGCTGCTCAGAAAGATTATCTTCCTCTGGCTCCTCCGGATTTGCCAGGTTCAGTGGAGTGATCTTTTTATCCCAGTTTCGTATACTTCTGTGTACTGGCTGATTGTGTTTATTAAAGTATTTTCTGAGCATTTTTCTTTCTTTGATATTTGAGGCTTGCAGACTGCTCAGTCCACGCCCTCCTTCCCTACGAGATAGGTACAGTCGTTCGATTGCTGAGTTAGGGTGCAGTAATCCGTTCTTAGTGAGGAGTTTTCTGATCCTCTGATCTAATCTTTCCAGGTCAGTCCTTGACCATGAAAGTACCCCGGCGGTGTATGTAAAAGCTGGTACTGCCCAGGTATTTATTGCTGCTGTCTTGTTTTTAGCATTTAATTCCGTTTTTAGTATCTTCTGTACCCTCCGGTTCAGTTCGCGCTCTGCCCCTTCCTTGTTTTCCTTTTGTCGTATCTCGTAGGTTTGTTGGATACCCAAATACCTGTAAGTGGCTTCTGTCCCTAGTTCCTTGATCCGACCTCCATCCCTCAGTGTGATATCGCCTTGCTCCACCAGTTTACCTCTCCTTACATGGACGACCGCACACTTGTCAAGCTTCTAACAAGCTCCAGCTCTCCCTCTAACTGTTGTTGTCCTCTTCCGTACAGTTTGAGGTCGTCCATATAAAAGACGTGCGATATTTTTGCATGATCATCAATTGTGTATGCGTATGAACTTCTGTTAAGCATGTTGCTTAGTGGGTTAAGGGCTAGGCAAAACCACAGTGGGCTAAAGCTGTCGCCTTGGAATATTCCTCGGCGAATAGATATCTCTTCCGTGCTGTATGAGTTGCCCCCCCCCCCTGACTGTCAGAGTCGTCCTCCATGTCGACATTAAATGCTGCAGTAAACCTATCAGATTTTGGTCAACCTTGTAAATTTTAAGGACTTCTATCAGCCATGAGTGTGGTACCGAGTCATACGCCTTTTGGTAATCGATCCATGCCATGGAAACATTTTTTTGGCGTCTTTTTGCCTGTTTGGTTATGACGTTGACGATCACCAAGAGTTCCTTGCATCCTCTAGCTTTTTGCTTACATCCGTTCTGTTCCCATGCTAGGATTTTGTTCACTTTAAGGTGACCATTATATATATATATATATATATATATATATATATATATATATATATATATATATATATATATATATATATATATATATATACAAAAAATCGCCTTTGAGGGGCTTGGAAATTTTTTCCACTTTTATTTATTAACATATTAAAAAGTAGGAAAATAAATAGTTTTAACACAATCTATTTTTAGATTCTTTGGGGGGGCTTTCGCCCCCAAGCCCCCCTCCCCCCTTGTATACGCTCATGCAGAAACTATAATAAAAAAATAAAATATTTTTGCTTTATTTGTGAATGGGACAGCCGAGCACGCGACAAACATTACATTGTACGGAATTGGGTTTTGCGAGAAAGATTTACTCCCGGTCAGAAAAATGTCGCCAACGATCCTTATTAGACCCGCAAGATAATATTTACTTGCCGCCTTTGCACATCAAACTTGGATTGATCAAACAGTTTGTAAAAGCACTGGACAAAACAGGCGACGCATTCATATTTTTAAAAACTAAATTTCCTCGTCTTAGTGAGGCTAAAATCAAGGAAGGTGTTTTTGTGGGGCCCCAGAATAGACACCTTTTTCAAGATTTGACGTTTATTGAACACCTGAATCAAAAAGAAAAACGAGCTTGGTTTGCATTCCAAAACGTGTGTAAGAACTTTTTGGGTAACCATAAAAGTGATGATTATTTCGCTCAGGTCGAGGAATTGCTCTTAGCGTACAAGGCCATGGGATGTAACATGTCCCTTAAAGTGCACTTCCTTGTCTCGCATCTGGACTTCTTTCCTGAAAATTTAGGAGCAGTCTCGGATGAATACGGGGAACGCTTTCATCAAGACATCGCTAAGTTGGAAAAGAGGTTTTCAGGAAAGTGAAATGCAAGCATGTTGGCGGAGTACTGCTGGTTTTTGAAACGAGAGGGTTGTACCTTAGGGTATAAAAGGAAAGCAAGCACCAAGTGAAGGTACGAAAGTTCTTATTTATCAGTGGCGCACCCAGGAATATGTCTTGGGGGGCCCGACGCCTCTATAGCCTCATGATGTCGAATTTTAAGCTATTTTTTGTGTTTTTTTTATGAAACATGTGGAATATATGTAAAAAAATCTAAGGCTTAAGGGGGGGACAGGCCCCAAGCCTCCCCTGGGTGCGCCCATGATTTTACTATTGTTTGAAACTAAAATAACTCTCTTTATACTTAAAAATTTAAATTTATGTCGATAATATTATAATTATTATCGAAAAATGATAAAAATAGGTAAAAGGGCTGCTCCCTCAAAAATGGTGGGTGTTAGAAGAAAACGCAAGCTATATTTGGATTCAGGACGTCGTCTTACATAAGAATCAGTGGAAATAATGCCAGGGCTTAAGAATTTTTGTCTTTTTGTGTAATTATTTTAAATTAAATATGGTCTGCAGAGTTCTTCTATATACTGGACGAGAATCAAATTACATTTACATGTCTTAATTTTAGTTTTGCATAGGGTGTCATCAAAATGACGTAAAATATTTTTGGGGAAATAGTACTCTTTAAATTAATAAAAAAAAGTCCTATAAAGATGGATCAAAAAATTTATGTGAATTGGAGAAGTACTCAAATATACGTTAGGCAAACCCTTTTCATCAATTTTGTTAAAAACCTTTGCACCAAGACTTGTAACAAGGGTATCTTTTTAATGACAAAAATGTATAATATATTTCGAAAAACTGACCCCATGTTTTGAGTCACCTCAAAAAACATCCCCCTAACCTTTCAAAAAGTACCCTTTTCAACTAAGCAAAAACTTTTCGATATCTTCAGTTAAAAAAGGGCCAAAATTCATATCAATGTTTTGTTTTTTCACAATCTATCTTAATTCTTAAATCTACGTTTTAAAAATCCAGCTCAATTTTGTACCAATTTGAGAAGTACTATATTTCCCCTGTGAATATTTTACTCCATTTCGATGATAAAAAGCAGAGAAAGAGAGTGAGTGAGAGAGATTCAATCAAGTAATTTTTATCGTAATATCGATTTATGAGAATTACTAAAATTGGTTTAAAATACAACAAACGCCATTTTAAGTAACAAAAAACACTGATTTTCAATGGAATGGTTGTTACGTGCAATATTATTTAAAAAAAAACTGGAAGGTTCATATTTTGTATGGAATTCTTTAAATACCGACTCTCCTTAATCTAGGGTAACCATATGGGTTCCGCGTAAAAGGAGGACGTCAGAGACAAAAAAGACGGATTTTGGATAAAAAAGCCGAACAAAACGGGTCATTTTAAAAAACCGTTCTAAAAGAGTCTCTTGGGACCGAAAGGCCTAAAAAAATGGCTTAACACAAAAGATAAATAAAAAGTTGAAATCTAGAAAAAATTTAACTATGTAGGTACTAAAAAATCGAATAAAAATAAGGAGGTACCTTTCGGGAAAAATTGTGTTAGAAAAAAGGCGAAAATTAAGCACTAAAAAGCGGCACTGTAGAAGACAGTTTCTGAAATATTACAAAAATACTGAAGAAATAAAAAAAAATTGCATTAGCAGGAAAAATTTTACACTTAAAAAATCGCGCTAAAAAACAATTTGTAGGAAAAAAAATTGCGTCGTAGGAAAAAACTTGAAAAAAATTGAAATCTAAAAAAACTAATTTTTGAAAAATGCGTTAGGGCGCAAATTAAAAAAAAATAAATAAGTAAAAAAATAAATGGTGCCAAAAATTTTTAAGAAAAATGTTACCGAAATGCAAAAGTTTTGGTTAGTTTAAAAGTATAAGCGACGCGCCGAAAAAAAGTGACGAATAGTTCGTTTCTGATAAATTGTGCTCATTTCGTTTGTGGGAACTAACTGCTCTTACCCTCCTAGGTGCCCCCTTTTAAATGCTCCCCAGGATGACCAAAAACATTTCTTTTTTTTTTTAGGCGATTTCAACGTCCACAATATACCCTGGCTAAAACACCACAACAAAACAGATAATGAAGGCAGGGAAGCAGAAGCTTTTGCCATAAGTTGTGGTCTAACGCAGCTTGTCAATGAACCTACCCGTATCTCAGAAAGGGGTGAATTTGCAGCGCTTTTAGACTTGTTCCTAACTACAAATCCTGACTTGTACATAATTCAAGTAGATCCCCCACTTGGTTCATCCGATCATAAACTTATAAGAAGTAAGTGCGAAATGTTCATACCGCCAAGCCAACAATCACTTCCTCGTAAAATGTGGCACTATAAATCGGCAAAATGGAATGACCTTAAACAGTTTTACCTGGATTTTCCATGGCAAGAGGTTTGCTTTAAAACAGCTGATCCCACTATTTGCTGTAATGAAATAACAAAAGTAATCTTGTCTGGAATGGATGCATATATCCCACATACAATAAAACGCAGAGCTAATGCAAAACCTTGGTTCGGCGGCCAGTGTCAAATGGCTGTACAGAAAAAACACAGAGCATATAACCTTTGGAAACGACAACAAACCGCTCAAAAACACACAGAATTTATAGAAGCCAGAAATAGTTGCAAAATTACTATTGACGCCGCCAAAGAAACATACAATCAAAGAATAAAAAACAGGTTGCTGAATTGTCCAAGTAGTTCCAGGTCCTTTTGGTCTCTTGCAAAAGCCGTTGGATCAAACTTCACCAAGTCATCCATACCACCACTTACAGATAAAAATACTCACTTAGCCACAACATCAGAGGAAAAAGCCAATATGCTGGCCTAAATCTTTTCCTCCAACTCAAACCTAACTGTGCCAAATGGAAAAACTCCACCGTTCATTGAAAAGTTTTCCCACAGTATGCCAGAGGTACCCTTTTGTCACAGAGAAATGCGAAAATCCCTTAAAATGTTGGATACAAACAAAGTAATGGGTCCAGATGGCATTCCCGCGATAGTACTCAAAAATTGTGCTAGCGAACTCACCCCAACTTTCGCTAAATTATTCAATTTATCTTATAGGCAAGGAGTATAGCCATCATCATGGAAGTCTGCCGCAGTACAACCCATTCCAAAGAAAGGAAAAAAGACAGATCCGTTAAACTATAGACCAATTGCTCTACTTCCGGTGATATCAAAAGTAATGGAAAGAGTTGTGAACAATCACCTAACCAAGTACTTGGAAAAGTACAAAATTATCAACGACAAGCAATACGGATTTCGAAAATATAGGTCAACTGGCGATTTACTTACATACGTCACTCACTTATGGCAAAAAGCGATTGAGTTGCGAGGTGAAACAAGAACAATTGCCTTAGATATATCTAAAGCATTCGATACAGTCTGGCATGAAAATCTGCTCAACAAGCTCAAAGCAACGGGATTGTCGCCGAGACTTTGCACTTGATTTGAAAGTTACCTTAAGGATAGATCCACTTATGTTGCACTGGATGGCCGGAACTCCAACTCTTACCAAATAAATGCTGGTGTGCCACAGGGAGCAATCCTTTCGCCAACACTTTTTCTGATTTACATAAATGACCTCATAGATAAAACAGTAAATCCACTTTATTGCTTTGCAGACGATGGCAATGTAGTCTCCTCAGTCATACCACCCACATGTCTCTCCGCACGTGAATTCCATTACCTTTGACTAACTGAAATATCAAAGATAAATAATGACTTGGAGATAATAGAGGACTGGGGCAATAAAAACCTTGTACAGTTCAACGTGCAGAAAACCCAAGCAGCCCTATTTTCAAAAAAGACCAGCACCGGTGAGCCAAACATCATGCTATCTGGAAGTGGTGTCGCATTGCAGAGCCAGTTGAACATCTTAGGAGTCACTGCAGAGACCAACATGTCTTGACACAGTCACGTGGCAGATATAGCTAAAAGGGCGTAACAAAAGCATGGGGTGCTATTTCGTACAAGACATCTGTATACACCAATCCAACTGCTGACACTCTACAAAGCCCAGATTCGACCAACTATGGAGTATTGCTCACATATATGGAGTGCGGCACCCAAACATAACTTAATGCTTTTGAACACCGTGCAAAAACGAGCTATCAAGCTGATCAATGAGCCCGCACTTACCCGTAGCTTGGATAGTCTCGAACATCGAAGAACTGTGGGCGGTCTATCTCTCTTCTACAGGTATTATCACGGAAAATGCTCTGAAGAGTTGGCACGTATGATCCCCCCGGGAGTAGCACCTACTAGGCGAACACGTCAAACAGACGGTAACCATCAATTTATTGTCAAAATAGAGGCACCAAGAACCTCATTATATCAGAATTCATATCTCTGGAGAACAGCATCGCTGTGGAATAAACTCCCTGCGACAGTTTTCCCTGCAGGTTACAACCTGAACCGTTTCAAAACCAACACACACCAACATTTCCGCGCACTTGCCGCTTCTCGAGCGTGATAGAGATCTCCTTGCAAGTGAGCATACCAGTAAAAAAAAAAAAACATAAGGTCTCTTTGATCGCCAAAAAGCCGGACGAAGAAAAAAGCCGGCCGGACATTTTCATTTTGCCCAAAAAGCCGGACTTGTCCGGCTTTATCCGGACGTATGGTCACCCTACTTAATAGATTTCAAAAGTTTTTGCCCTAATGTTAACAAAAAAACAAAAAAAAAATAAAAGTTTGGTCCTCAAACAATTATTTTCAGTATTTCGGGATAGTGACCAAGATTATTTATTAAATATCATAAAAATCCATGGTGCCGTTTTGAGAATATTACGGAAAAACTCGAATCCTTCCATAAGATCCATAAAAATCATACTTCTGAGAAATTTGGATCAAGGCCTGTATATTTTTTGTTGACCGTAGAAAAACAACAAGAACAGAGCAAGTAACTCACAAAAGCTTGTGTGCTAAATTTAAGAAAACACCCACCTACAGTTTTTTACCATAAATAATTACAAAAACCAATATAGAATTCCTAGATTATCCCCGAGACTACAATTTTAATAATGCAAATTACTTCACATTCAGTACAAATATTTTTATAGTTTATTAAAGGTATTATACCTATTTGCGAATTCCTTTTTTATGAGAGAAGATTGCACCGTTATGCTTCACTTTATTCAGATTTATGGCTCCGCTAAAACAATAAAGAATAGAGAAAATAATAACAGTGAATGAATAGCGCATTACCTATCTAGACTCCTACCTCTTTCAACAACTATAAAAAAATATTATATTACATAATATTAAAATATATTAAATATATATATATATATATATATATATATATATATATATATATATATATATATATATATATATATTTGTAAAGGATTATTATTGTATTTTTTATCTTATTGAAATAATTTGACTAATTTTGCTAGTCTTCTTACATTTTTTTGCTTATTCTGGTTGGTAGTTTTTAACGGTTTTATTTAACTTGACTTGATTGATTTTGTAATATAATAAATTTTTGCGACAGCTATTCAGACACTTTCCTATGGGCAAGACTTGAAATTAGTTAGTAGTTTAACCATATAATATGACGTTTTGGTGCAAAAGGTCCGAAGCTTGGCACAATTATAGAGCGATGCCTGCTCTCGCCGCTTTTTTAAAAAAATGGCGCACGAATTCTCTTTTTTTTAAATAACTTGGTTTTTGTACAAAGTTTGAAACAAAAATTATAGCCAACAAAATTTTATACGAAAATGCTAAACTGTGTTTTTTGTTAGACTAAAAACAAGGTTCGAGGTATGATATTAACCATTTTTTCATTTTGGAATTTGTCCAATTTGTTTTTTTGGTGGCCTTTAAATTAAAAGTTACTCATTTTTGAGAATGATTGAAATGACATAAAATAAAGATAGATAAATATTTCACAAAAATTATTAATCAGTTGCATGGGTAATATTCTTGGTAAGATACAAACCATAAAGTTTTAGGTCTACCCACATATATGTTTTTCTATATTATATGCAAAATAAACTGAAATAATTAGGTTTTATCTAATTTTCTAAAAACTAAGTACCTAAGACTTCATGGGCTATTTTGAAAAAAAACCTGTATTATTTTTATAGGTTTCGTTTATTAGGTTCGCGCGCCGTATACAATATTTTCTTGAAAGAAACATTTAAGCCGATATTTGACCTATCTAAAACTCTACTTCGGAATGAGCTACGAATCTCGAACTTTGCACAGTCGTAGATCTTCATGTAGTTAACAACCCCTCCAAGTTTCATGGAATTCCATAAAGTAGTAAAGTAGTTACGAAATTTCAAAAAACGTCGAAATTGCCACTCACTCACTCACTCACTCACTCATGTATAGATCATCAATATTCTACTGTACTTCTAGACATGCTACAAAGCTGAAATTTGGCAGACTTATAGAAATTATGACCAAAACCCTGGAAAAAATCAAAAAACGCCAAAATTCTAATTTACTCCCCTCCCCCACACATGTAAAGTTATGTAAAAGTAACATTGCCTACTTCCAGAAATGGCAGACTGATAGGAACTATGATAAAACTATAGAAAAAAAATTAAAAACCTCAAAATTATAATTTACTTTCCTCCCTTATAAATGTAAAGTAATGTAAAAGTAAAATTGCCCACTTCCGGACACGCTAGAGAGCTGAGGTTTGGAAGGCCGATAGTAACTTTGATAAGACTATAGAAAAAAATTAAAACACCCCAAAATTCTAATTTACTTCCCTCCCCTATAAATGTAAAAGTGTGTAAAAGTAACATTGCCCACTTTCAGACAGCTCGAGAGCTGAGCATTGGAAGGCTGATAGGAACTATGATAATACTATAAAAGAAAATTAAAAACCCCAAAATTTAATTAACTTCCCTCCTCTATAAATGTAAAGTTATGTAAATTAGCATTGACCACTTCTAGAGCTGAGCTTTGGAAGACTATAGGAAAAAATTTAAAAACACCAAAATTTTAATTTACTTTCCTCCCCTATAAATGTAAAGTTATGTAAAATTAACTTTGCCTACTTCCAGGGACACTAGAGAGCTGAGTTTTAGAAGGCTGATAGGAACTATGATAATGCATTTCAAAAGTTTTGAACAATATCCCGCATATTTTACTACTTTAAAACTTAAATATTATCCAAATCCTTTAAACAAGCAGTAATCATTTAAAAAAAGGTATGTTGAAAATATGAGATATACTTTTTGTATCTCTTTTTTGGTCCAGAACACACATTTTAATATGAATGTTTAATATAACGTCCTATAAAATTTTTAAAAACCAGAAGGATCTTTTAACAATAATTCTGCATATTTGCAACCAGTTTCTTGCATGAAGTATAAAAGCGCTAAAAAAAACAACTTTTTCAAAAAAATGTACAAGAAAAAGCACATTTCAAATATTGATCGAAGGAGTCTTTTACATTTCAGTGTATGCAAGTAAAATAATTGGATCCATGACGGATGTGGTACCTTCCTAGCTAGCCTATTAGCACACTTTAAGTAAAGCCATGATATATCAGCCCTGAAAACAGTTTTTTGTAAATAACTCAGAAACTAAAGCTCCTATGAAGTTTTTGGTTATTACACAAATTATTAAGCAAAATGTAGCCTACTATAAACCGCATATTGATACGACGCTCCATTAGAAAGTTTTTAAATTTTTTAATTGTCAAAAACTATCTAGCATTAATGGATTTTGACCAAAAACTAATCACCTCTTTAGAGTGGCGAACACTATTTTATCTGAAAATTATATGAAAATCAGTTCAGCGGTTTGGGAGCTATCGCGTTACGGACAGAAATAATATACACATACACACACACATACACACCCACACACACACACCTACACACACACACACACACAGACAGACATCACGACGATATTGCTAAGATAGGTCAAAATACACCCAAATATATTTTCGGCGTTATTTCAATTTTTTTTTTCGTCGAAAATAATACCTTCTCTAGCCATTGCTTTGCGGGCTAGGAAGGTAAAAACACGGATCACCATTTAGGTGATCCGTGGTAAAAATACTTAAATATGGATAAGAATGATTTTCATGTGCCAAATTACGTATGTTTTGCTTTACATCATAATAGCACCCATTTAAAAAAAATTGAATATTTCAAAGAAATGAATCCGGTTTTACCGTTTTACTTAGAAGTATGAATGGGCGTACCCAGAGGGGGGGAGGGTCTCGGGGGCCGGGCCCCCCATGCCTAAGATTTTTTTAGAGATTTTCCACATATTTCCTGAATAAAAAGATTAAAGAGTATAAAATTCGCCATCATGAGGCTTCGGGCTCACCCCAGAGGCCCACCCCAGAGGCCTCGTGCCCCCCCCCCCCAAAATTCGCCATCATGAGGCTTCGGGCCCACCCCAGAGGCCTCGCGCCCCCCCCCCCCCCCAAGAACTATCCCTGGGTGCGCCACTGGAGTAGGTAGGTACTACAAACTTGACATACCAAAGTTGAATTTCAAAGTAAGTCGTCGATCAGCTGTCATCGTTTAATGTAAAATTGTCAAAATATTGCTTGGTACTATTACTGCCTGGTAAGCACGAATTTTGACCTAAATTTAGGGGGGGTAATGGTCGACGGAAAAAATATTTGTGCATTTATTTTTTTAGAGGGGGAATTACCCCGTTATCCCTCTCAAATTCGCGCTTTTTGCAGTGCTTTAATCCAATAAGCCCTAATGTATTTTGTGACAAATTTAAACATGATTTGTACAGGTTGGGCCAATTTCGATGTTTTTTGGGGATTTTAGGTATTTGTAGCAGAGATACATAACAGCAAGTGGACTGAGCTTGATTTTCGAGACGTTTTCAAATATCAAAGCCGGTTTTTAATACAGATGGCCGCGTTTGAACTACGAGGGGTTTAACTTTTTAATTTACGAAAATTTAAATCTAACACGCTATAAAGCTGAAATTTGGCATACTGATAGAAATTGTGACCAAACCATTGGAAAAAATCAAAAAACCCGAAAATTCTAATTCACTCCCCTCCCCCATACATGTAAAGTTATGTAAAAGTAACACTGCCCACTTCCAGAGGCGCTAGAGAGCTGAGCTCTGTCAGACTGATAGGAAATATGACAAAACTATAGGAAAAAACTCCAAAATTTTAATTTACTTCCCTACCCTATAAATGTAAAGTTATGTAAAAGTAACATTGCCCACTTCCAGATAAGCTAGAGAGCTGAGCTTCGGAAGGCCGATAGGAACTATGATAAAACTATAAAATAAAATTTAAAAACCCCAAATTATAATTAACTTCCCTTCCCTTTAAAGGTAAAGTTATGTAAAAGTAACATTCTCCTCTTCCAGAAACGCTAGAGAGCTGAGCTTTGGAAGACTGATAGGAACTATGATAATACTAAGTATAGTAAAAAATTTAAAAGCACCAAAATTTTAATTTACTTTCCTCCCCTATAAATGTAAAGTTATGTAAAATTAGTATTGCCTATTTCGAGGAACACTAGAGAGCTGAGCTTTAGAAGGCTGATAGGAACTATGATAAAACCATAGGAAAATATTTAAAAAAAAACCTCAAACTTTTTAATAAGGCATTGCAAAACTATTGAATAATAAGTAACATAAAGATATTATAATTTTGATATGACTTGGAAATTAAATACTAAAGAATGTCAAAGCTGCAATTTGACAGTTGGTCTCTCCTCAGTAAACACCATATTTAATATTTCTTTTTCAGATACCGACATGATTATTTCATTTCATGTTTGTGCTCGGGCTGAATGAGGCGTAATGAGGCCGAAACGCTTCCCCGAGATACCTTTACCTCTGAGGACTTGCCCGTAAAAATTTTTTGATAAGACTTTGTACCTCGTAAAATTCCTTCAAATTTAAAAAATCCAGGGCTTAGGCTGTCTTCTGGCAGCCGAAACGCGTCCCCAAGCTAATTTACCTCTGAGGATTCGCCTGTGAAACTTTTTTGATAAAGAATATCATTTACAAATTCTGACATCACGTCAACATTTGAGCCTTGTGATTGCTGGTGGTTATTATTAGATTAATAATATTCGCGTTGGGCTGTGGCGTGGGCAAACACATCATTCCTGTATATGGTTTTCCTGTTTTAAACGGCTTAACTAATTATCACAATTTATTTTTTATAAATTTTTTTGTTACGGATAAATAATTTTTTAAAAAAATTCTGTCATATCCATCATGTCATAAACATTGCAAACCCAAAAATATATAAATTAAGATAATGTATTAATTTTTTTTGCATTCCATACAGTGTATTTTTGACAAATTCTTTTTAATGTTTATCGGATCTATGTGTAGAATTTTTGACAGTAAGTAAACCATTTTTTAACAAAAATTGTATTTAGGACTTTCAAGCTATGCAACTTTTAAGAGAATACAAAATCTCAAAATGTGTTTTCCAAAAAAAATAACAGCAAGTTTTTCTATAATGAAAGTATAAATGTTCGGTTTTTTATTTAAAGACAGTACGTTGTCACCATTAATCTTTTCTTACAAACTTTTGCAACCTTTTAAAAATGTTATATTTCCTAAAGTGTCCCTAAATAAAAATAAAACGTTGTTACCTTATATTTAATATTTAAATTTAGTTAGATAAAGCTGTTGTTGCTTACAGACTTCCGCCATACGTATCACCTTAATAAAACCGGCAACAGTGCCTGAGGTGGCAGAAAATAACACATATCCAAAGGTTGTATATCGGTCTGAGGTCCGAACGTATTCCACGTATTTATCAAATATTTGAAAAAAAATTATTTAACCCTCTTTTGAAATTGTGGTAAAGGAACTTCCCGTCATGTCATATATGTACCTATATATGGGCTAACACCACTAGAAATAGGTGAGGTCAGGTCGTCATATCCTTAACGCCGAGTGCATCAATATATATATATACAATTATTCAAATAAAGCTAAAGCTAGGCAGTAATATTGACAGGCAGTAATATTGACAGGCAGTATCTTGCCAATTTTACATTGTAAGATGACATCTTGTACGTGCAAGACAAATAATACTTAGTTAATTTTCCTAAATATTAATTATTCCGTTGCACTGAACCATACAGGTTGTCACGTAACACCGCAAGGTGCGCGGAAAGAAAGTGCGCAATTACCGGAGCGATGAGCAGAGAGATCATCGTAACCTCCATATTGAAACCGGCGTGTTTTTACTCGGTTTCCCAAACTACAATTCAATCATTTGCAATTAGTGCCAATTAATTCTAAAATCATTCCAATCCGTTACCTCAACTCCTCACAGTGATTTCGATCAACTCAAGAACTCTGGTAGAAGCCTGGGCGCCCAGTGAATGGAATTTGTACCGCCGAGAAATAGCAAGGTAGGTGTCAATCGACATTTTGTATGTTTCTCGCGTTATTTTCCATTTTTATCCTCAATGCGTTAAAAGTTTAACCAGCGCCTAAAGCTATATCTTTCAGTATTAGCTTTTTGTGTAATATAAGAACCAAAATAAATACTGCCCGTTTCATCAAATATAAATAAACCACTTATTTTTATAATCGAGTTTATTTATTTACGAGACCAACTGTCAGTCTATAATCTAAAACTTCCAAAATACTGCCTGGCACTATTACTGCCTGGCTTTATTCCAATAGTTGCTTATTAAAATAGTTTTCCACTCAAATCTACCTCTGAAACTAGAAAAGCTAGATATTACATGTGCTAGATTAAAAAAAACAATTATTATTTTTTAAAAAATGTACAGGGTGTTAAAAATTTTTTTATCTAACAATTGGTTTGCATAACAAAACATTTTTTTGCACTTTTTTTAAAATAACTTTTGGTCTATTACAAATAATAAACTTACAAAAACGTTAAATATGTCAGACTTTCTGTTTTAAATATATTTAACTTTGTTGGAAAGCTTTTCAGAAATTAATAAATTTGTCCGTCATTATTAAATGGAAGATGGCGGCTATGATTTAAATTTAAGCACATTTAAGCGTTTATTTTTTAAATCGTAGTCGCCATGTTCATGCAAAATATAAAAAGGGCCCTTTGTAATTCAAAAATATTTGATAATTGTCGAAATAAATATTTTGTGGTCAAGTTATCGAAATGGGTGGGTGTTATACTACGGCAGATGTTTCTAATTTTTAATTTTCGAACTTATTATTGCACAGCTTGAGACAGCACAAAAATTGGATAAAATTATGTTTCCTACAGTTTGGGTTGGCTTTTATGTGTTTTTAAAATTAATTTTGTGATAAATTCCGCTTTTTCTGTCAATTAATTTTCGTTGGTATGTATAGCTTTAGTTTTTATTAATTAATATATTAGTTTAAGCCGTACAGGGTGCCGCAAATTCAATGAGTTTAGAAGTTTTCGGATATATTAATGAGATAAACTGAACTATTATACTTGCAAGCCTTGATTTTAGGCAAAAACTAACCCCATTTTTGGGTCACTTAGGTCCCAGGGAAGGTAGAAAGGTCAAACCGTATCTTAATCTTGATCAAGCTATTTAAGAAATGCGGGTTTTTTTAAAGTTTGGTTTTTCGTTCAAAATTTCATTTTGGTGTAAATAGCGTTTTTCATGGTAATTATTTTTATAAAGAATCCAACTGGAGATTTAAATTTTATTTATATCTGAGTTTTGGTTTTTGAGATATTACATAAATTTGTAATTTTTTTAATGAAATCGAAAAATTTCATTTAAAATGACGTTATATTTATTAAGTTGTTATATTTTTATTTTATTATATATGTCTTTTTATTTTTAAATAATTTCTTGATTTAATGACGTATTTTCAACTAGCTAAAATAACATAAAGTTTACAAAAAAAATTAAATATGAAGTGTAAAAGGAAATTTTCTAAAATCTACAAAAAAAACGTTATATGTAATATCTCAAAAACTAAAGAAGAATAATAAAAACTTGTTTGCTAGTTGGATTTTTTATTAAGAAAACCTCTAAAAAGGCAATTTAAATTTTTATAAATAATAAAAGTTAGAGAACCCCAAATGCTTTTAAACTGTGCTTGAAAACTAAGCGTCGCAAAAGGGTCAGTTATTCTCTATCGCCCAGACCTTTAAAAGTGTCCAATTTGGATCACCCTATACAGTAATCTTTAGCGCAGATCAGATTTCTTTAGTTAGATATGTTATATAATGCCACACTGTATTATCTTGCTTTCTGCGCAGGGCTATCCAAGGCCAACACAAAAATAGAGGCCACGACCCTGAAAAAATCAGCTGTTCTCCCGGGGCTGATTTTTACATTGGGTCTTATGGGAGGTCAGACGTTTTTTTATGATATTTTCAAAATGGCACTACAGATTTCGGCGAAATTTCAGTGAAATATTCTCAGATCCCATCCCCATATTCCACCAAACTTTTGTAAGGATGCAAGAAGATTAAAAGGTTAAAATCTTCAAAATTTAGCATTCCTTATTTTGAATTCAAATTACCCGCCATGTACCGCATGCCAACTGTTATATTTGACAAGTATTTGACTTTGTCATCTGTGTTTGTCACATTCGCTTCTGTTTTAAATTTAATTTTAGTGTGAGCTTATGAAGCGGCTCTATAAAATTAAGGATTACTATACATTTAAAAAAAAATTGTTCTTCAGGAATATAGTAAAAACAATCTTAAAAAAGGCTTTATTTTTTTAAAAATCAAATATTCTTGAACCGTCATTCCAACTTCAATATTTTAAAGACAATCAGCTGTGTCGTGACGCAACCATCCAAAAAAAATCAGCCCCGGATGTGACATAGTCAACAAAGTGGAGGATCGTGGCCCGTCCGTTTTGATAGCCCAGGGCATAGGCACAGCTGATTGTCTTTAAAATATTGAAGTTGGAATGACGGTTCATTAATATTTGATTTTTTTTTAAATAAAGCCGTTTTTGAGTTTGTTTTTACTTTATTCTGGCAGAACAATTTTTTTTAAATGTATAGTAATCCAGGGCTATCAAAACGGACGGGCCACGATCCTCCACTTTGTTGACGTCACATCCGGGGCTGATTTTTTTTTGATGGTCACGTTACGACACAGCTGATTGTCTTTAAAATATTAAAGTTAGAATGACGGTTCATGAATATTTAATTTTTTTTTAAATAACGCCGTTTTTGAGATTGTTTTTACTTTATTCTTGCAGAATAATTTTTTTTAAATGTATAGTAATCCTTAATTTTTCATAGCCGCTTCATTAGCTCACACAATAATTCAGTTTAAAGCAGAAGCAAATGTGACAATCACAGATGACAAAGTCAAATACATGTCAAATATAACAGTTGGCATGTGGTAAACTCCATACCATAATTTTTGAGATAACTTTTTGACAGTTATCAGTTGTTTACCATAACAAATTGTACATGGCGGGTAATTTGAATTCAAAATAAAAATGCTAAATCTTGAAGATTTTAACCTTTTAATCATGTTGCTTCCTTACAAACTTTTGGTGGAATATCGGGATGGTGTCTGAGAATATTTCACTGAAATTTTGCGAAAATCTGTAGTGCCATTTTGAAAATATCATAAAAAACGTCTGACCTCCCATAAGACCCAATGTAAAATTCAGCCCCGGGAGAACAGCTGATTTTTTCAGGGTCGTGGCCTCTATTTTTGTGTTGGCCTTGAGTAATCCTTAATTTTTCAGAGCCGCTTCATTAGCTCACACAAAAATTAAATTTAAAGCAGACGCGAATGTGACAAACACAGATGACAAAGTCAAATACATGTCAAATATAACAGTTGGGATGCGGTATATGGCGGGTAATTTAAATTCAAAATAAGAAATGCTAAATCTTGAAGATTTTAACCTTTTAATCATCTTGCATCCTTTCAAAAGTTTCTCTCTAATCTGTAGTGCCATTTTGAAAATATCCTAAAAAAACGTCTGACCTCCCATAAGACCCAATGTAAAAGTCAGCCCCCAGAGAACAGCTGATTTTTTCAGGGTCGTGGCCTGTATATTTTTGTTGGCCTTGTTCTGCGAAACTCTAATTTGGCAGCATAAAATTTCTCTAGCATATAAAATTTTTGTATTAGATATCTACGGGGCTTCCAGCGTTATGTAACTTGACAGTTTAAAAATAGATAAAAGCCAGCGAAAATTCAAGCAAAATTAAATTTTAAAATATTAATACACATAAAACTCCAACATTCTGTTATTAGAGTCATTAAAGTTTAGATAAAAAAGAACGAGTAAAAAGCTAGCACGAAACAAAGTTTACAAAATATTTTTGTGTGTGTATGTTTTTCTAAAAATTTAATACAAGGTAAATTTTCATCCTGTGGGCGTACATGGAAAATTTTAAAATTATTCACATCAAATTTCTTTAAATGAAATGACCTAAGACTTAATGGATTCAATGTTATATCTGGTCGGTATTGTGATACGACGTCGAAACTGACACCTTACGTAGATTGGATTTAGGTTAGTTTATGGGGGCACCCAGGGGAGGTGACTCGGGGCCCTGCCTCCCTCCCCCCCCAAGCCTAAAGATGTTTCAATTACTGTTCACATATTTCATGAATAAAAAAATAAAATAGCATAAAATACGACATCATGGGTTCTACCACCCCCCTTCCCCAAGACATATCGTCGTTGATCTGAAACTGACGTAACTCATTAATTGTAATGTTACAAGAGAGCAATTTCAAGTTTTAGGGAAAGTTTATATTGGATTTATATCAGTAAAAATGTTCTTGGATCTAATGCTATTTTTGTGCTATTTAAAGGATTTTAATGAGTTACGACACTTTGTGAGATGAAAGAACGACACAAATAATGTAGTATTATGGTCTTACTTCAAAACTTTTTTTTTTGAGATACGTCAGTTTGTAAGATCAACGACGATATTTTCGAGTGTGCCACTGATAGTTTATGGTAGTTTAGGTTAGTCTATGTTAGTTTAGGTAGGTGCTAAAAAGCGAGCCTACTTATCACTGTCATAAAACAAAGAAAACCTTTATATCTAGGCTACATTTCTAAGAGGTAACACATCGTCATTTCTAAAACTTTTTCTCCAAAAAAAAATAGTAGGCCGTTAAGGTCCTGGAAGAAAACAACATTTTTGGCTACGCAATATTAGAAAAAGGAGCAAAAAAATTTTTCCAGGCAAAAGTGAACTTTATAAGTTCAATAAAGAAACAAACAAAATGAGCCCAGTGTGCGAAGAAGAATACGAGACCCAAAATGAAAAAGCTCCCTCTATGAATTTGTTATAAGATAAGAAAATCTCCCTTATAACAAAAATTAATCAATCAATAAACAAAATCAAAAAGTTTGGCGACTTTTGCAAATCTGACAGCGGAAACCTTCAACTTGTTAGACCAAATTCAATAGATGTGGCGTTGCACAAAAAAAAAACTGAAAGCAGTATAAACACAGACACAACATTGAGGTTGTAGTTGATAGAGAAATATAGTTTTACAGAGATTTCAAAATAAAGTACCCAGGAAGAAACATTGTTAATGAACGTTGGAACGTTTTAGCGGAATATAAAAATTGGAACTCCATCATCGGCAAGAAAATGTGGCGGCAGCAAGGACTAAACAGGGGAGCTGGTACAATAAATGGAACCATGATGGATCTAATACCTTCCTAGATAACCTATTAGCACACTTCAAGTGAAGCCATGATAATAAATCAGTCTTGAAAACAGTTTTTTGTAAATATCTTAGAAACTAAAGCTCATACGAAGTTTTTGGTTATTACACAAATTATTGAGCAAAATGTAGTCTACAATATTCCGAAAACTGTATATTGATACGATGCATTAATAAATTTTGACCTAAATCTAATCGGCTCGTAAGAGTGTCGAACACTATTTTACCTAAACATTTTGTGAAAATCGGTTCAGGAGCTATCGTGTTACGGACAGAAATAATACACACACACACAAACACACACACAGACAGACATTAAGTCGATATTGCTAGGATAGGTCAAAATGCACCCATATAACACATTTTCGGCGTTATCTCAAAACAAAATTTTTCGTCGAAAATAATACCTTCTCTAGCCATTGCTATGCGGGCTAGGAAGGTAAAAATCCAGTTACGCTTGACTAGATTGTAATATAATAATTGATTGAAAACACTGTCGAATGAAATCAAATTAAGATCAAATATAAAAGTAAAACTCTTGAGAATTCTAAAGAAAATACAAAAGATCAAACAGAAAAATTGAAACGACAAAACAAGACCTGATCGGATCTGAACTAAATAGATCTAACCAAACAAATGGTCGGGCAGTCAAATAGGAAATATTCAATTTTTGGGTGATTTTGATATAACTTAGCATGCTGTTTAAGGACTCGGACGGCGTTGCATTATAGATAGCGTCGCGACGCCCTAAAGGTGAAGATTGATAGTAACCTACTTTTTGTCAAATATCTCAAAAACGGTAATCTGTAGGACAATTTTGTTTTCAGTTTTATGCAGCCAGTAGATGTATCTATCTACCGCTGTATAACAATCTCAACAAATATTTTGAATTTTTTTATTAACAATTTTAGAAGTGAAATTTTCACCAAAATTTAAATTTGTAATTTTAAAAATTTTTGGATTATTTGCTTTCCTTAAACACAGTTTAGTGGTGATCTTGATCCCGTATAATAATTATTGTATTTTTTGAGTTAGCCTATCACAGTGTGGTCAAATTTATATATTATCTTCACACAGAACCGCGCAAAAAAATACCAAAATTAGCAATATCGCGTTTTGTAAAAAAATTACAAAAAATGCTCTTAAGATTAAATAATTTTTTTTAAGTACTACTACTATTTTTTTTATTCTTATTTCTTGTCCAAATATTATTAAAACTTAACAAAATTATTTAAAAAAATATTGCGGTAAATGTAAAATAGACCGGGTGTCTAATAAAAAAATTCAAACTTAAGTAATGCTATGTAAAAAAAACATTGGATTTAGGGCTCAATTTGACATCTCTTCATTTGTGTGCCTCGAATTTCTATATTTTCTGGGTGATTTTCTCCAAAGGAATTAGTTATATTAAGAATCAAGCTTTCAAAAACTTTATAATTTTACAAAAATCGTGCCGGAGTTTTTATGCCAAACATACTTAAAAATAGCACTTTTTAAAAAATTGTCGAAATTCCCAAAAATACAACATTTACCTTAAATATCGTTTTACAAAATGAAAATTTTATAATGTTTAAAATCATACAGCCTACCAAATTTAAAGACAACCTTAATTCTTCAAAACGGAACCAAAATTTTTATATTTAGTAGTGGTGCCGACTACAAAAACTTTAATTATTTGCTGTCAAAATATTAATATGTTTTATGTCTCAAAATGCTTTGAATTTATATAGAACCTTAGAACCTACAATACATTTAAATAACTGAAGCGCATAACAGGACCCGCCCTAGATATTTAGGCGCCCTGGGCGAAATAGTAAATTGGCGCGCCTATACTCATACTTCTAAATACAACTAATCCGGCTACTCTAGATGTACAATTTAGCACCTTTAGAGCTCTGATTTGGCGCCCCTATGATTGGGCGGCCCGGTTTGCCCGTGCCTACACTGAAAAAAAAAACGATTTTATTATTAACAAATATTTGGTAAACCTGATTTTTGTGGTGCTCATTAAAAAATATTAAAAGCATATATCATTAATTATTGGTAACAAACCTTTTTTAAAGTGTTTAGTTATAAATAATATTTCATTTGTTTCTTTAATAATTTGATGTTTTTTTAAATATTAATTGCCTTATATTAACCATAACCAAAACACTCTTTCTTTTAAGGTAACAGAACGTCTTTGTTATTAATACTTAAAATTTCCCAAATATAAATATACTCTTAATATTGGCAAATATTTCTTTGTGTTTATTACAACAAACATTTTTTGTATAATGTTATGGCGTGATTTTGTTAATATAACGGTCTGAATTGGTTTCTATTAATTACATCGTAAAGTTCACAACAAATTTGGTTACTATTAACAAGCGATATTATCGAGCAATATAACTTTGTACCGTCTCGGCTCGGGCCTTGTCGCGCGTAGATCGTGACGTTTTGGTTGACATTTTGTAGGGGAGAGCGGGGCTAGTTGAGCCACTTTTTACATAAATGTAAATAAAAGCATTGCTATATTACTTACAGTTTTACAATTATAATATGTTTAAGGCAAATATTGGTTTTTAAAACTATGCATTCAAACTTAAAAAACACTTTTTTCTAGCACCCTTGCAAGCGGACCAACTAACCCCACCCACGGAGTAAGTTGGGCCATACGATGGGGCAAGTTGGGCATGGTTGAATAATTAGGAACTGTATATATATGCAACATCAAATAACAGGAAATTCTTGGATTATTTTTTTTGATAATAATAAAATACTAAACTTTAAATTTCTTAAAAAACAAACAATATAAAGTAACCTAATTCTTGCTCTAGTCTGATTCGTAATTACGGTTTTAGCAAACAAAAGCCCAAAACTTGTAAGTTAAACATTGTACCCATTTTTCTTTTGGTTTGCTGCTTGAGAATGGTTCCATGCAGACTAGATAAAATGTTTCCTCTTTATCATCGCTGTCATCTTTCAGTGTGCTTTTCTGAGTAGTTTTTCTATGCTTCTTTTCCTTGAAGACATTTTTGGTTACAGATTTTTCTTTTTTTTTACTTTTTTCACGTTCCAAGTCTTCTTTAACCGGAGTTTCAGTTAGTATAGCTGTTGACCATTTTCTTCGGTTGATATTCTTGGTTTTTCTTTCGCCAGCTTTCGGAAAAGCACGAATTTTTAAAATTTCCCTAGATCGATTGGTAATAATAGATCACACAATTTTAAGTCACCGGGTGTTTGCCTCAAATTTGAGTTGAAGGGTCTGTGTGATGTCATAAATAAATAAATGGCGGCTTTTTTACTGTTTTTTCACAATTTTTGGCTTATAACTTCTGCCAATAACTTAGTTTTACAGAAAAACTAATCGTTTTTTGTTTGCAAGAGAACACCAATCAAGATACCGCGTGAACAAGTCCACATCTACGGGGCCTAATTTCCATAAGAGGGTAAAAAACAGATAGAATATAGCATATATTAATAAGAGACCGCAATATGCCCGATTCCAGTCGAAAGCATTTCAGCGTTGCCAAAGGTAACTTTGATAAATAACTACAGGCGCAAGTCGTCGCAGTCTTCAAGAGGCGGACAATCTAAAACATTTCTTGGGGGCGAGAATTATTACATGACGTGATTTTTAGTCCATCATACGTACGCATGCTGATTTTAACCTTAAAAAAAATGTTTTTAGAAAATGTATGGGGTTAGCTGGGCCGGCACACCTACATACAAAATTGAGAGAGTCGGCAATCATGTTTGCGTAAATATTAGCATCGTTATCATTTCCTTAAACTCTGTCTAAATATGTAAAGTTGCAGGAGTAATAAAACAATCTGTAAAATGTTTTCCGAAATAACAAAAAGTTACTTACGAGGTCCAAAAAAAAAATGCCTCTGTAGTGAAATAGCGCGTATCAAAATAGCACGTATCAAAATAGCGCGCTCATTTAAGCGCGTGTTCAGAATAGCGCGTATCAAAATAGCGCGTATCACAACGGCGCGTATCAAAACAGCGCGTATCAAAATGACGCGTATTCAAAATGGCGCGTATCAAAATAGCGCGTATTCAAAATAGCGCGTATCAAAATAGCGCGTGTTTAAAATAGCGTGTGTTCAAGATAGCGCGTCTTAAAATAGCGCGTCTAAAAATACAGCGTTTTAAAGGATCGCCATTAGAAACGTCGCGGTTACAAAATAGTGCGAGTAAGGGGTATCTTTCTAACATATTAAAAAAAAAAAAAATTCCTGACTTTTTTCCCGGGATCCTATAGGGTGTAACCAAACCGAACCGAACCGAACCGATTCAAACCGCACCGAATTGAAATGAACCGAACCAAACCGAAACATTTTTTCAAAAAATTATTTCCCTAAATTTGCTTCCCGATCCTTATTTTGGTAGGTTTCTATTCTGACCTGTGACTTGGTTTTTTGGCGGAAAAAGGTCAGGGAGTTACTGGAAAAAATGTTTGGGTTCCTTCCGGTTCGGTTCGGTTTGGTTACACACCCAATAGGATCCCGGAAAAGAAGCCAGGGAAGTTTTTTTTTTGAAAAAAATATGTTAGAAAGAGACCCCTTAGTCGAACTATATGAGTTGTGTTAAGTATAGCAAGCCATCGGTTTATTTAACGGTTAAGTAAGTATAACTTATCTGACCTTGCTCAAACTGTTTAGGTGAATATACCGAAGCAGACCTGATACGCGCTATTTTTAATACGCGCTATTTTTAATACGCGCTATTTTGATACGCGCTATTCTGATCACGCGCTATTTTGATACGCGCTTTTTTGAACACGCGCTATTCTGAAAACGCGCTGTTTTGAAAAGCGCTGTTTTGATACGCGATATTTTGATACGCGCTATTTCGTTACAGAGCCAAAAAAATAGGTAAAAATCTGTTCCTTGGAGATACACACATCACAGATTCTCACTGCGGACTAATGCATGAGCAAAGGCGACTTTGCCACGTGGGTGGCGCTGGCAGCTGACGTCTAATTGTCGAGTTAATAGGGGTTTCTCAACGTGCCCCTATGCCCAACGAGCCCCGCTCTCCCCTACGTGTGAGCCGCGGTCTAGACCGAACCGACCCGACGCCCTACGTAGCATTGTATTACAGACCGTCGCAGACACTCATAGAGAAATGTCTCTGCAGACACTGTGCCCAAAAATCAAGGGGACGCCATGTTTTGGGAAGAACATTGACCAAACAAGGTTTAGTTTTTGTGATTTTGTGCTAATACAGACCTAAATACGCGGGTATTTTTATGGCATCATAATGGTGTTTTGGTTGCAAGAGTCGGAGTGAACAAAAAGTCATCAGGAATAACGCTTTAAAGGTAGAAATATAGCTTCAAGAAAAAAAACGTATTCATTGTATAAACTTTTTGTTCTGTGGAAACTGATTGCTTTATAAACAAACAGTAAATAGGATTGATTTTAAATTAACTGATTTATGTGCTAATTGACGACAAGTATCCACAGGCGTAGGCTTTATTTGTTTTTAATATAAAATTCATACTCTTTTTTTTTGTTTCAGATTTCCGCTTAAAGATGGAAACAATTTGGCTTTGGTCATCCACAATAACATAGTAAGTGTTATTTATTATTTAGTATAAAAAAGTGAAGTTTAAACCTTTTAACTTAAAGCAAACATTTAATTATTTGCACAGTGGCGTATATAGAAAAAAATTCGGGTGCGAGACGGTTTCGGGGGGGGGGTGGGGCGAGACCTCATGAGGCTGTATTTTAGGCTATTTTATGTTTATATTCATAAAATATGTGGAAAATATCTAAAAAAACTTAACTTTAAAGGGGGGCCCAGGCCCCCCCTTATATACGCCACTGGTTCTGTATTAAATTTACAAATATATAAAATTTATTTTCTTTTTCAGGTCAGCACTGACTTGAAGGTGGAGGAAGTAATTGAACAAAGGAGAAACATTTTAAAAAAACACGGGCTACGCATGCGGCCGTTCATGGTGGAGTCCCCGAACTTATAGTGAGGTAAAATCAGTTTATGTCAGATTTGACAAAATTTTATGTGCATCTCACATGGAATAAACGTGTGTATATTTCATTAACCAACCTTTCCAAAAAAAACAAAGATTACCAGCCACCATAAAAAAATTTGACTCCACTTTTATAATAAAATACAAATAAATATTTTTCATCAAAACAACTTGCTTTTTATTATTATTAAAATTCTCTTATTATTCTATACCTTATTCATTTCTATAGGGTTAATGGGAAAAAAGACACCAATTTTGATCACACAACTTTATTTCTTTTCGACGATCCATTTTCATCTTCCTAAGGCTAAGGTGTGTAGCCTGAGGAAGACGAAGAAATACAGGTGTGTGATCAAAAGTGGTGTCCTTATTTCCATTAACCCTATAGAAATATACAGGGTGTTCATTTTAAAACTTCCCAACCAAGATTTCTCGAAAATGATTTTTTTTTTGAGAAAAAGTAAAAACATGTCAATTAATTTATTAAGGAGGATAGGACACATTTTGGCTATCTTATAGTTTTTGTAGTACACACCCCCTTTGAAAAAATAAGTGAATATGTCAAAAACAAATTGATAGATTTTCAAAATTTGTACATCTTTGTAAAGATATTTAAGAAACCTTCAAATAAAAGTGTCAATTGACCCACTTTCCATATTCAAAATATAGGGGTAAAATGTTTCCCTCAAAGGGGGTGTGTCCTACAAAAATTTTAAGATAGCCAGAATGTGTCCTCCTTAATAAATTAATTGACGTGTTTTTGCTTTTTTAAAAAAAATCATTTTCGAGAAATCTGGGGTGGGAAGTTTTAAAATGAACACCCTGTATATTGAACAGAACGTGAAACCTACAAATACCTTATTAATGCAAAATAACTAAATATAATTACAGCTACTAATTATATAATAACCCATAATTAAATAATTTAATATTAAATAAGAATGATCCTTATAATAAATATACAGTATATTAATAATTAAACTCACATATATTTTTGAATACCAACAATATATTAGTCCTTAATGTAGCTTTTTTTTAAATATTACCACACGATTTTGTTTTTATTAACAAATATTTGTTTTAAACCATGCAACACATTGTGTCATTATCTTTTTGGTGCGTTCGTAGAGAAGAAAATCAGAATCTTTTAATAAAATTTCCCAACAAAACTTATTTAGGTTTCTTGGTAAGTTGCATTTTTTTATAACATTACCGGTATTTCAAAAATATTGCTAGCTGAGTTTATTATTTCATAAATATTTCTTTTTTATATCGATAATTATAAATGTTTGTTTTTTCTAAGTAGAGAATGTTAAATTAAATGTTTTTATAATTATTAGGTTCAGGTCCGGGGCTGGAGTATTGGCCGCCTATTTTGATGCCTCTCCTGATCATAGAACTCTTTAAAATGTTCGATTTTAATAGGGTGAATTGCACAAGTGTTGTTATTAATTTTTTAATAAATTTTTCGTTTTATTGTACGCATTTATCTGCCTTCATATAACAACGCCTTAGGTGACTGCGTCGTTGATGGCCTTACCCCCAGACAAAATAGTTTTTTGGATTATAATAATTTATCAAAGTTTAACAGGAAGTAAAAAAAATTATTATATGTTAAAAATACACTTTCTTCGGAAATTAGCAAACAATCTATGAGCCTAAAAATTTGGGATGGATTTCTTATTTGCTTTTTTAATTCTGCTTGCATTTCTTTGCCTATGAATTCCTTATTATTGAACTGCTTTTAATGAACAAAAAGGCATCATGGTTAACATCGATAGGGGGTGAAAACTACTCGCAACTAAAAATAGCGATCCTTCATAAAGAGACAAATATTATTTAGTCGGCCATATTTGATTTAAAAATGGACGAAAGTTGCTATGGTGATGCTCAAAGAGCAATCGATTCTCACTATGATACTTTTCATTTAATTGAAATCGGTTTGGTTTTAATGAATTTGTGTGGAAATGAAGACAGAATTAGGCAATCGTATAGTTTGTGAAACATCTTTGCTCTATCAATAGTTAAAATAAAAATTATTATTTCCGAAACTGCTAAGCCTAATGATTTAAGTTTTGTTCTGTGTGGCGGATAAAGAACTTTTTAACGAATTAAAAAAAACGGATAGATTCTCGAAACATAAGAATAAACAAACCTCTTTGAAAGGTTAAGTTTGATTCTGACCGCCATCTTGAATTTTTTTGAATTTCGATAGGGACCTTTAAACCGCAAATAATTTTTGCCTTCATCCTTTTTATTTGAGGAAAATCGGTTTAGTAATAATTAATTTATTAGGAAATGAATGGAGACAGAATTGAAATCTGTACAATAAAGGTTAAAAAAAAATTAATTTTTTTCAAACAATCCAACTGATTTTAGTAATGCGTACCTCGTCCGTGCGTGGCAGAAATAGGATTTTTTTTATAAATTAAAAGAAAAATCTAACAAAAGATCTGGAACATAAATAAAAAAAAGTGTGTGTGCTTAAGACCACACGGCAGAAGTGTAAACTTCAACAAGTCGAAATTAATAATACTGGCCTTCATCTGCATCATCATATCGCTTGCTGAATGTTCCTCTCGCAGTTAGTCACCTCGAGCCGACTTCACCCGAATGAGCGTTACATAGCCGAGCCTGACGGCTCAGTTCAATTCACTACCCACAAAAACTGCTAAACGCGCCTAAAGAAGTTTACACTTCAACAAGCAAATTTAAAGGGTTCAGCATGATTTTGTGCCCCATCTTGTAATTTCAAGATTGCGGATAAATTATTTTTTCTTAAAATCCTGATTCATTTCCTGCAAACATCAGCTCTTTTCAATAAAATCGGTAGCATAGTGACATAGTGCATTTCCGTTTTTTTTCCGATTTTTTTTGCTTTACCCGATATTTTAATAAACTGGATGATATTATGTGGTCAGCACCCCCACTAATTAAAAAAATGAATGCTTTATATAGTGGAAGTACAAAAATTTCTATAGTTAAGTTCAATAGATCTACAGCAAGTTAATAACAGTAATGACTTGTTTTTATGGGATTTCATAGATTCTCTAAAAATAGCTATTTTTGGGGGCAAATGGCATGAAAACTTCAATATGGGTTTTGGAGATTTACACAAATTTTAAAAGCTTGTTCCTTGGGAAAGTAAATTCTTTTGGAGGAAAAAATCACCCAGGAAATATAAAAATCCCATGAACATGAATGAAGAGGTGCCAAAATTGGCTCAAAATTCACGGATTTTTAAAGTATCATTTCTTGTGTTTGGATTAAATTCCCAAACTCCCTAACTATTTTTTTTGAACTGCAATATATTTTTTAAAATTTTCTTTAAATTCTAAAACATAATAATAAAAACTTAATAAAAAAATAGTTCAAAATAAAGTGTAGTAAAAAAATGTTTTTGTTATGAGCGAAATCCATGGTTTTTATAAAAAAACTGACTTCACCAAATTCAAAAATTTTTTGCATCATTTCCTGCGAGGGAAAAATCTAAGTTATAATATATTCTTATAGGCAGACTCAAAAGGAACCTTAGTTTGCAACCAAACCCAAAATCACCCCTTAAACCACTTAACCGTTTCAGATAAACCAAAATTAAGGAAAAATACAAAAATGTAAATTTTGATAAAAACTAAATTTAACAATTTTTATTTAATGGAACCTAATCACGCTTCTAAAGTGTAATACCTTGTTAGAAAGGCACACTCATTGTCTGCCCAAAAATGAAATTAGGACTGTCCTATCTAATGTAGTTATTAAGTTATTTCAGAAAATCTGGATCAATGTCAGGTCACATTTAAAAGCGTCGCGACGCCGCATATATTACGTCCCCGGAAAAAAAAATATGATTTTTGTAAATGTCTTCATAAGTTTATTAATCATACCAATTTATATCATAATCACCACAACTTCGGAAATTCTGCCCAACCAAAAGGTTAGTTTGAGTAAGATTGGAGTTTATAATTATTGTATTTTTGATCTTCTATACTCGTATATGCTTTGCTTCTTCCATTTCTCTTTCTTGTAATTTATTTGTGTTCGATCATTTCCTTTTAGATGTTTTTACCCATAAAACCCAAAAGAACTAAGATTTTTTGAAAATAGTTCTTTTGATTCTGTTGTCTAAACACCAAGTCAAAGTTACAAGATACGTCATTACGAAAACGATTTCGTTCGTGGAAAATAACCAATTTTAACCATTTTTACTCTTTTTAAAACATGAAAGAAAATGATTTTCTTGAAAGTTTGCCTTCCATTCGTTTTCAAAGAGGTATTTTGAACTTTTACCAAGAAGTCTTTAAAAGACGCTACCTTTGAAAGTATTATCATAACACTCAAATAAATATGCAATTCTGCAAAATTATGTTCCACGATTTCTGTATTTTCCGATTTTCAGTTTATTGAAGGTCCTTTGTCATTTTTTCCTCTAGGTGGGTAGGTAGGGAGCTTAATTAAAAAACAAATCCTGGAGTGAATTAAGCCGGGTGGCGGAACGAAGGTCGAAAGAAAAAAGATCAAAAAACAAAAGATCGAAAAGACAAAATATCGAAACTTTAAAAGATCGAAAAGACAAAAGATCGAAAAGACAAAAGATCGAAATCAAAAAAGATCGAAAAACAAAAGATCGAAACAACAAAAGATCGAAAAAGAAAAGATCGAAAAGGCAAAAGATAGAAAATACAAAAGATTGAAAAACAAAAGATCGAAAGACAAGATCGAAAATATAGAAGATCGAAAGTACAAAAGATCGAAAGACAAAAGATCAAAATACCGCGTTTCAAAATCTCGCTATTAGATAGTTCAACTAGGGGGTCTCTTTCTAACATATTAAAAAAAAACTTTCCTGGTTTCTTTGCCGGGATCATAGAGGGTGTGTAACCAAACCGAACCGAACCAGTTCGACAAAGGAATCGCTTTCTAACATTAAAAAAAAACAAAACTTTCCTGACGTGTTTCCTGGGATCCTACAGGGTGTAAAACCGAACCGGTTCGGTTTGGTTTGGTTACACACCCTCTAGGATCCCGGGAAAGATATCAGGAAAGTTTTTTTTGAGAAAATATTTTCGAAAAAGAGACCCCTTAGTCGAACAATATGATTTGTGTTAAGTAGCAAGCCATCGGTTTATTTAACAATTAGGTAATTCTACCTTACCTAACCTTGTTTAAACTGTTTTTGTGAATATTCCTAAGCAGACCTGATACGCGCCATTTCTTTTCGATCTTTTGATATTTTGTTTTTTGAACTTTTCCCGCTCGACCTTTTGTCTTTCGATCTTTTGTACTTTCGATCTTCTGTATTTTAGATGTTTTGTTTTTTGATCTTTTGTATTTTCGATCTTTTGCTTTTCGATCTTTTGATTTTCGAGCTTCTGTATTTTCGATCTTTTGTAGTTCCGATCTTTTGTTTTTCAATCTTTTGTATTCGATTTTTGATTCGCCACCCAAATTAAAACTAGGTCCATCTAGTATATGACAGATGTCATATCGGTTACACACAGGGACTCTAGCTCCATCTTGCATGATCAAAACAATTTACTTTTTGTCCTAAGATTAAGTAAGCCAGGATACCCGAGACTCTTTTACCTTTGTTATATAATTAGCTGGAGTAATTAGTAATTTTGTTTAACTTAAATTTTTTTTGAAATATTTGCTTGCTTTGAAGTTTATTTCAACTCTAAACCACAATTTTGTTTTGTTTTTTTAATGTTTGATCTAGCTTAGTATCTATTGTTTAGAGGCATAATTGCTTCCGCATTCATGGAGTCAATTATTAGGTCCTGAAGGTCATTATTTCTAACGTACCAAGGAGCATAAACAATGTTATATACTAGTTTAATTGAAACTTTTTGCATAGCCAGTATGTTACTTACTCTTTAGTATTACAATACCAAAGTTAAATAACATAGATCTATACTGGTTTTAGTGTTTTTCAATAAGGCAGTTGCTAGTTTATTATGAATGGTTAAATCATAGGGTTAAATTACAACAAATATTATATTTGATCCAGGGAGTCCAAGATCTAATGCACACCTATTAAGTGTTGACGGTTAACTGTTTCTTCCTTAAGGGACTTATCAGAACACTGCATGGTCAATGTGACACTCTTGTAGAGCTAGAGGGACGGCTTACAAATCTCATCTTACGATATGGGTAAGAGAGATAAACAAAATAATTCCTGCGAAACCGAATGCTCTCAACAAGTAGCGACATCTACCAAATATAAAAGAAACTGGCAGAAAATAGCAAGCAAATACTACTTTCAAGGCTGATATAAGTGGAGTTCACTTGGAGTGTGCTAACGGGCTAGGAAGGTATCATGGATCCATTTATTTTTGTTAATTTCATATAAATTAATTAAATTAAGTATTGGCATCTGAAAGTTCAATTCCATTCCACTCAAATATTTTACATGCATTTTTTTTATTTATATTTTACATGATTTTTTTTTTAAAGGAAAGTACACCAACCTACCCCAAACTAAACCTAACTAAACCTAAACAAAATCCAACCAAACCAAACCTAACAAAACCGTAAAGAATGCCTTAACCTGCGCCGAGTATTTCGCGGCAAACCCTTGCGCCGAAACGGCCGCTCCGAATCGTATGAATAGTATATGGCTTAGTTTTTGGGTATTAAAAAAGGAAGGGCAGTGCGTTTAAAATACATTCTTTGTCTGAAAGCGTTTTAGACTCAGTTGCTGTCATGGAATCATGAATCTTAAAGCAACAAATTGTTTTATTGAGAATGCTTTTTAGGAAGTGTAAAGAACATAGGTTATAACTAACTTTATTTATCACTGCAATACATTAAATTAAAAATACAAAACAAAGCGCCAAATATTTTAACTCTAATATTTTCATATGAAAATCACTGGTTTGTTAAAATTTAGGAAATGCGGTGTTTATATGCGCAAACAATTTCCAAAATTTTAATATGATTATAATTATAATAATAATTAAAAATACACTGCACACGAATTTCGCATGAGTGCTTCATTTCCATACTTTGATTGCCAACAATAGAGGGGATGCTGTTGTTATAATTTTAACATTGTTATAGAATTGGCTTTTTGTTTATACGTCACCTTATTTTTACATTTCTATAACAATGGGGTTTCAATAAAAATATAAAATAAAACCTTTATGGGACGGGGTTTCATTATTTACTACAATGTTCAAACCTGAGACAAGGGAAAAGAGAGGACGCGGAAAATGTATGACGGATCGTCGTCGCGTCGTGCCCAAATTTCGTGACACCAGGTTTAATTTTTGTGATTTTGTGCTATTACGGACTTAAATACGCTGGTATTTTGGTGTTTTGTTCAGCTTTTGGTTGCAAGAGCCGAAGTGAATAGAAAGTGGCAGGAATACCGTTTTATAGGTAAATATTTGGAGGTAGAAATATAGCTTCAAGGAAAAAAGACATTGTATTAATTGTATATAGCCTTAAACAGCTAAATTTTTTTGTTCTGTCGAAACTTGATTCCCTTATATACAAACAGTAATGATTTATAGGCATATTACAGTTAGGATTCATTTTTAATTATCTAATTTATGAGTTAATTATGCGTGAAGGACGACAAGTATCCATCCATTATTTTTACTTGTTTAATACTCTTTATTTTATGAGCATGAAGTTAGCGAAGCACCCATCGCAGATCGAATCGTGACTAGGTGGATAATTTGCCGTTAATTAGTCGTGAATTAGTTCTGGAAAAATTAATTTTGTCGCTCTTATTTTTGACCGTTTTTTAGGGTGCTTCGCTATCTTCATATGAAGTTAGCAAAGCACCCTCGTAAAAATGGCTTAAAACATGACGTATCAAAGTCGAATATGGTGGATAATTTGCCGCTAATTAGTCGTGAATTAGTTGTGGAAAAATTAATTTTGTCGCTCTTATTTTTGACCGTTTTTTGGGTGCTTCGCTAAATTCATATGAAGTTAGAGAGGCACCCTCGTCAAAAATGGCTTTAGACATGACGTATCGAAATCGAATATGGTGGATAATTTGCCGCTAATTGCTCGTTAATTAGTTGTGGGAAAATTGATTTTGTCGCTCTTATTTTTGACCGTTTTTTGGGTGCTTCGCTTATTTTATATAAAGTTAGAGAGGCACCCAAAAAACACTCAAAACTAAACGCGATAAAATTAATTTTTCCACAACTAATTAGCGGCAAATTATCCACCATATTCGATTTTTACGAGGGTGCTTCGCTAACTTCATATGAAGATAGCGAAGCACCCAAAAAAAACGGTCAAAAATAAGAGCGACAAAATTAATTTTTCCACAAGTAATTCACGACTAATTAGCGGCAATTTATACACCATATTCGATTTCGATACGTCATGTCTAAAGCCATTTTTATGAAGCCATCATATGAAGATAGCGAAGCACCCAAAAAAAGGGTAAAAAATAAGAGCGACAAAATAAATTTTTCCACAACTAATTCACTACTAATTAGCGGCAAATTATCCACCATGTTTGATTTTCATACGTCATGTCTAAAGCCATTTTTACGAGGGTGCTTCGCTAACTTCATATGAAGTTAGCGAAGCATCCTAAAAAACGGTCAAAAATAAGAGAGACAAAATTAATTTTTCCACAACTAATTTACAACTAATTAACGGCAAATTATCCACCTAGTAGCGATTCGATTTGCGATGGGTGCCAAAATATGAAGTTAGCGAAGCACCCAAAAAATCGGTCAAAAATAAGAGCGACAAAATTAATTTTTCCACAACTATTTCACGACTAATTAGCGGCAAATTATCCACCATATTCGGTTTCGATAGGTCATGTCTAAAGCCATTTTTGACAAGGGTGCTTCGCTAACTTCATATGAAGTTAGCGAAGCACCCTAAAAAACGGTCAAAAATAAGAGCGACAAAATTAATTTTTCCAGAACTAATTCACGACTAATTATACACCTAGTCACGATTCGATCTGCGATGGGTGCTTCGCTAACTTCATCTCATCTTTATTTTTTGTTTCGGATTTCCCCCTTAAAGATGGAAACAAATGTGCTTGTGGGTTAAAAACATATACCTTGCTGATTGGTCTTCCACAATAACAACTCCTATTAGAAATCACTTAATAAAAACTATCCTATTTACAGGGCAGTAAAAATAATGTAATTTATTTATGTTTATAGCTATTTACTAGTTTTTTCTTTAAATACAAATTTTATCACAAAAAGGCCTGTTTTTTATTTATTGTAATGTATAGTGTAATTTAAATGATACATCAAATTTTAACAGATCCTGGAAAAGGTCAAGAGTAGACAAAAAGTTCATATAGTAATAGTTCCTAAGTTATAGTATTTGTTAAGTTTGAAGAAAGGGTGATAACTGTAAAAATTATAGGTTGAGGAGATACAGTGTGGTCAAGAAACCTTTGCAAAAGGTATAAATTTTACAATTTCAATTTGAAAAAAACAATTAGGATATATTTTGTAGATATTAGCCTTCATAAAAACAAATATTAGTAACATTAGCATCAGGTTTATTAAAAAAATATATTTATATATTAATATATTTTTGAAAACATGAACAGATTTTTGGTAATAATTTTGAGTATTTTTCTTGTTTTAAGATGATTAAAACACTTAATTGTTACCTTTATTGTAATGCAGAATTCCACAAAATTTCAATTGTCTGTTGTAAATTTTAAGAAAGTTATAACAAAAAATCGAAGAAAAACAATGTTAAGTTTGACACCCTGTATCTAAAAAACAAAGAAGTTTGATGTAAAATGTAAACCGAAAAATTATTTTGAACGTTTCTACCACCCCTTAAAGTTCGGTGCATCAATTAAATTTCACCCTGTATATATAGATCCCTGCTTGATGAATTAAAAATATACTTTAATCTAGGTTAGTATTTTTTATAGTAATTATATTTACTGATTTGTTTTAAGGACAATCAAATACTATATATTTATATTTACAAGTTAAAATTTGACGATCCTTTTTAAAAATGTATCTTTCCTAAAGTCATGCCATTTTTTTACCAGTCACACGGGATACGCCACTGGTGGTGACAAACTGGGCACACTCAAGTTAATACGCTTCTGTCTTCCTTTGTCTAAGGTTTAAACGGTATTCTCTTCGCAAAACCTGGTAAGGAGTTTTGTAACCAAGACAAAACCAGAAAATCCCTTAAATAATAAGGAATTTTTAGTAAAAAAATATCCAATAAAGCCTGAGGCTAAACTTTTGCAGAACAATAAAGTTTTTAGTAAACCAAGCACAGACACACACTCCTTGTAAAAAAACAAGCATCTTAGAATTAAGGGGCAACCATTATAATTAAAAATTAAATAAAGTTCAAATCTAATCTTGTTTCTGATCTTATCCATTCTAGAAACGTTTTTCAGGATGTATTTAGGATATTTTTACGTATATATACGAGATTTCCCTAAGACGTCTGTTACGTCTTGGAATGGAATTTTTTTTAATACCTTAAGCCCGCTGCCCATGGAGCTGTTAAAATTTTTATCGTATAAATTTTTCAGTCAACCAATCAAAGCCCCAGAAAAGATAAATCCGCGCGAATAATACGCTTCATTGAAACCCAGCCTTATTGTGCTATCTGAGTTAAGTTTGTTGTCGTTTCTCAAAAAGTGTTTAATCGATATTTATGGTTAATACATTGTTAGATTAAGCGAGGACTGGTTTGTTCACGGTGTATGAAAAATAATTAAATGTTTATCAATAACATAAACAAAACTTGTCTACCTTTAACAGGACGGAATAATTTTAATGTTTGCTTTTTTGATTACGGTCAATTACTTAAAAAGTTAATCGCAAAAAAATAAGTGTAAGTAAGTTATTTTGGCTTACCCGGTATATGTGTGGTCCTTGTTACATATCAACCTCGGCAGCAAAATCCAATTTCGCGAAAAATAACTAAACAAACAAGATAATCCGAAATCGGGCCATTAACCATGATGGATGTGTTGTTCGTTTCGAAAAAGGAATCCACTTAACACTATGCACCCTTCTAATTACGCGCTACTGTGCAGTAACGTCCAAGAATAAATAGGATGGCTCTCGATTAAACAGTGAAATTTACATACGGGGTGTCTGCTTAAAGTAGATACCATGGTTTCTTCAAACGTTGAGATATTATGCCTAAAAACACAAGGTAGTTTTCTTGAAAATATTTGTTCAGGTTTTGGGAGCAATATTAGATGTTTATGCAATTTTGACGCACATAAAATGTAACCCAGGAATATTTGAGACCAAATTAGGTAACTATTAGTTTTTCCAAAAGTCTAAGCTAGATTTCCAAAAGTTCCTCGACTTTCGCTAGTTTTAGCTCGCACTACTACTATACTATAGTAGTGTTAGCTCACACTACTACTATACCATAGTCAGTGGCGTATATAATAAAAAGTTTCGGGGGGGCCGAGACAGTTTCGGGGGGCCCGAGACATCGTGAGGCCGTATTTTAGCTATTTTATGTGTGTTTTCATGAAATATGTTGAAATTCTCTAAAAAAAATCTTAGCTTCAGGGGGGCCCGGGCCCCCCAGGCCCCCCGAAAAACGCCACTCACTATAGTAGTGTTAGCTCATACTACTACTATACTATAGAGTGTGAGCTATGGTGATTCAAAATTTTTTATATATCCTTGCGTTTTAGATGATTTTGAAACTTTTTGTCGCGCCGTCTGTCTGTCTGTCTGTATGTCTGTCTGTCTGTCTGTATGTCTGTCTGTAACGACCAGCCCGCATAACTCAAAAACCACTTGCCCGATTTAAATGAAATTTGGTACCTAGGCTGGGTCTTGGGTCGGGATGCTCCCATTTAAAAATGAACAAAATCCACCGAATGCAAGGCAAATAAAAGGGTGGGGTTGATTTCAAAAATTAGAGTTTATGTGAAAATATGGCGTGTGTGATATCAAACGAAAGGTAATGTCTGGAGTTAAACAAAATACATTTTAGTTTATTTAAAAAAAAAAGGATGGGGTAGATTTCAAAAGTTAGAGTTTAAGTGAAAATATGACGTGTGTGATATCAAACGAAAGGTACTTGAGTCTGTAGTTAAACAAAATACATTTTGGTTTTTTTAAGGGTGGGGGTAGATTTCAAAAATTAGAGTTTAAGTCAAAACATGGCTTGTGTGGTATCAAACGAAAGGTAATTGAGTCTGGAGCTGAATAAAATATATTTCAGTTTTTAGTTAAATTAGCTCACAGCTCACACGGACACTATATCTATAGTACCTAGTGTAAACGTCAACAAAAAATAATACCGTACATACAGTTTACGGTCACAAAGCTGCCCGTATTCCGCAAACACAACTTTGTTTTAAGGTCTTTGATTGCTTCAGTTTTTGATTTGACCAGTATTGTAGGCCATTAGGATAAGGTACTTGTACCTGTTCTCGTCAGTGACCAATATTTCGTCAGTTTTGATTTTGTTTTTCCAATATTCAGTTATTACACGAAATAAAAATAAATAAGTGCATTGATTTTCATAATCATTTGTTAACAAAGCCTAAAAGCTAAGTAAGTTTGTTTGTAGTTTTTTTTTCATTATACAGGGGTTACGGAGTTTTGGACAAGAAATATTAGTTGGTCCCACATTTCTTCAAGCTGAAGAAGACGGAAAGTGGACCAAGGTGCTAAAATGTAAAATTTTGTGCTAAATCTTTTGTAATGATTTAAAAAAAGATAAAATAAATTGCGACACATTACGAAACAGTCCAGATTTTTAATGCCCTTATATCATTATAACCTTTTCCTGACAGTTTTTTAAAAACAGAATGCACATGGGGGTGATGGATTCTAAGACATAAATGGTGACGCAAGTTGGGACATCGATATTTCCTAGCGTAAAAGTTATTTGTTTTTTTTGTAGGAATTATAAAGTTAGCTTCCAAATGCCCCTCCCCTTATGCTGCAGGTATTTTCTAAAATTGCCAGAGACTTCAATATTAGTTTTTTGTGATTTATTTGTTTTTTTTTTAATTTCCCCAAAAAAAAGCCGGGGTGACGGAGTTCTAGACAAACTTTTGTACTTTGGGCCAATATTCGTCATTCCTTCAAAAATGTGCTGATTTTTACGATTAATTCCTGAATCTTTCGTAATGCTTTATACAATAACGAAAGTATATTATTATTACACATAATCAAGAGCCCGCCTTCTGGCTCTTCAAGAGAAAGAAAAACCAAACTTTACTAGATAATACAATATTCCGTATTTCCGTTGCTCTTCGCTTGGGTCAACCGGTGTGCGAACAAAATACCTGCATTTGTGGACAAATTGTTGATATTGTTGGTCATCATGGCCTGAGCTATCCAAATAGTGCAGGTAGGTTGTCTCGTCACCGTTTTTTAAATGGTACAGATACAGCTGATAGTACCAATATGTTGGAAACGGTAGGAATCGGTAGACGTAACCGAAAGCGAACTGATGGTGCATTTCCCGTGGAGAGAAAGCAAACAATTAATTTGGGATACCACCTGTTACGACATCATAGATTTTAAAAACAAGTATTAGGGCTGGAGAAGCTGCTCTTACTGGTGAGCAACAAAAAAAATATATAAAGAACTTTTAGACAAATATATTTTTATCCCTTTTAGTATTAAGTCCCTGGGTCCTTGGGGAGAAGATGCAAGGCAACTAGTTAGTGATATTTCTAAAAAACTTAAAAATTCTTGTAACAAATCACTAACCAGGAGCTCTATTACCAAATTATTATTAGTATTATTATTATTTTCTTAATAATTAATGTTATTACCTTGTAATTGTTATTGTGATTGTAAATGAAATACAGACTTCAACTATAAACATTTTTTAAATTTAATTTGAAATAACAATATGACGAAAAGTGGGACATGGGTTGACAAGAAGTGGGAACGTGCCATGACGAACTTAGAGCCACATGCAAATACTTTGATAAACATTTCATATTAAAAAAATACTTTTAAACAAGTAGAAGATTCTCAAATGACGAAGGAATAATATAAAATATTTATATCATTTAAAAACTCTCACATTTTATTATCTATTCAATTAAAAAAAAAAAAATTAGTAGGGAAAAGTACTTTACGTCATCTTTTTTTTGAAAATTTATAAAACTCGGCCCCTCGTATATATATTAAAATTTGAATAAATACACTGTATACTAAAACTCCCGATTAAACACACAGGGGATTTCTTTGAGGTACAGGGTGGGTGGCATCCGCAATCACCCCATCCATCCACCCCCCGAATGCAACCCCCTGTTGCGGCGACATTGATGTATGTAGCCAATATCAAACGGATGACGTAAACAGAATGGATATAATAATATAAATAAGGGTAGAGGTACAATTAAGTATACAAGCTTCCAGATACTGGTGACAAAAATTCCAAAACACTAAAATCAATGCTATGAGAAATAGTAAATCCGAGCTATGGATGAACGATAACAAATACGAAAAGTTTTACCGTTGTTTGATAGAACTACAACTATTTAATAGAAGTAGAAACCAAACCTAAGCTATTCTGGCCCAAAGCGGGATTCTCAGTTGTCACTTGTTTGACTAATTCAGTAAAACTAAACAATTAATGATCGTGAAAACACATTTTCATTGGAAATGATCATTATCATTGGAATAAATGAAAATGTGTATTCCTTTTCTTTAAAAAATGTTCTGTATCACCCAATCACTCAAGCAGTCAAACTGCTTTAGTTAAAGAGACAGGTACGTAAGGCGGCAGGGTAGCGCCGTTGTATGGTCGTCGGCTTCACATGCAGAAGGTACCAGGTTCGAGTCTCGAACAGCCATGCAAAAACAAAAACAAAAAAAGTCTGCCCCGCCGCTCACCTCCTTTTCAGCGTTCAACAGTCATTATCGAATTAGCGTGCGATGCGATGCGCAAAATATAAGTTGACCTTAAACATCCAGGATACACGCAGGGGTAGTCCAGGAGCCGACACGCAGCCAACCGAGAAACCAGGAATAATAACCCAATAATCAGTTGCGCTGAAAAGGAAAGAAGCCTATCGTCTATAACCAAGTTCTGCTAGGACGATAGCGATGTTAGATAGATGCAAGTCTAACATGTAGCAGGACCACCTTTCGGAAGGGGTGTACAAGCGTGGGTTCACTGTGTATACATGCTACGCTACGCAGCCCTCGACAAAGAGGTGCCAGGCAAAATTAAGTCCTCTTAGAGAAAGAAAACTTGCATCCTAAGGGGCACGTGCATCAGTTTGGTATATGCCTAGTCGCTAGACTAGAAGTGGTCTCACCACTACTACTACTACTACAACTAAAGAGACAGGTAAGAACCCCGTGAAACAACGGTTTTCTGTTTTACAGCTTGTAATTTATATCTGGCCAATAGAACTTCACCTGATTTTATCTTTTACCGTTTAGACATAACTTCCAATAAACATATTGTTTAGCGTTCCATTATACAAATAGACGTTTTACTTTTTTCAGTGGTTTTTAACATTAACAAGGATGGACGATGTTTGGTGATTGTTATGATGTATAGTTTGTTTTTTATTTTTCAGTTTTTTCTTCTATATTGTAATATAAATTAAAATGTAAAATAAATAATGTAAAATTAAAAAACAAAAAAAGGACCGAAAGTTTCTACAGCAAACAGAGTGTAGATAAAGTGAGTTATATTTTTTCGTCTTTCTTTCTTTACCGCATTGTGCTGCCCCGCCACATTCTTCTAATGTTACATTTAAATCACACGCTGCAATTAAAAACTACTACAATAATTACAAAGGTTCAAGATTCAATTGGTCTACTGGCTACAAAAACTGACAAATTAAGTAAGGGATACTTCTTTATTGTGAATATGATTAATAGATTTGTTGGTAAAAAGTCAACTTTCATTAATTTTGTTTAATTTAGATAATTTATACATGTGTGGATTTGGCTGGACTCCTACCATCACTATGACTGTCATTTACAAAGTTTTCTGTTACCAGAATATCGTAGTTATGGTGCTTATTCTGTAAATTTGTCCGTGGAAGTAAATGTTCACATCAATTCACTGTTACCATTTAGTGTCTAAAACTTTAAACTAGCATAGAAGGGATTATTTTTAATGAAACATTTGAAATAACTGCTTTCTAGCTTTGCAATAAAAGAACTGTGACAATTTCTATTAAAAACATTGTCATTTTAAATTAATGTCTAACATCGACCAATGAATTAAAGTAAGTATTCACGCCCAGAGCAGAATTTACAGAATAAGAGCTCTAAAAGCAAACTAAAAGGCACTTATTCCACTATAAAAACATTTAGAGCAAAAGTACCACAGGGTAGTATGCTGGGCCTTTTCTTCAAAAAAGCGCAAAAAATAAAACGTCGATTTTTATCACATATTGCTAAAGGAAATTTTTATTTAGGTTGTGTATAAACATCAAACATGGTGGGTTTCCATTGGCCAAAGTTTAATGTATGCTCGTTAGAAACAATTATTTTCCGCACTTCGTCGCCTATATATTCTTCCAAGGCGATAGAGTACAAGTATATATTACAAAATACAAGTTTATATTGCACTTACGATCAAAATGGAGCTTGTAGCATATGTTGCTTAAGCTTATTAGTAACTATAATGTATGTGCATTAGATATAATAGGTTATGTTCACAATTTCGTTAACATCAAAGTAGGTACTACTACTGACTTAGAGGCAGTTTTTGTCCATTACAAATTTAAGGCAGCGGTACATCTTTTAGTCCACACAATTTCCAAGATAAAATTACATCAATCAGTTAAAAATGGTAGCAACACAGCACTTTAAAGCTATTTTAATTTATTATTTAATCATGCAAATGGCTTGGACATGCAATAATATAGCTAGTTAGTATAATTAGTAGGTAGCTAAGTTGACACTTCCTTAGAAATCAATAAACGAAGTAATCTCATCATAGAAATTATAGGCTGTTTTCATCAACTTTTAGAAAAAGATACAATAAGAAGAACTTTACGGCGTTTTATTTTTATGCTGTATATTTAGTTATAAATACAGGAGTATACATAATTATTACTAAGGACGGAGCATTTAAGATGGACAGTCCTCAAAAGCTTGAATATTTGCATTGGATAAGTTTAGTTTGTGTTAAATATGAAAATCTCTTTTACCAGCGGTAGCTCCTTCATAAGGTAAGATATGATTAAATTACAACTTATTTTATATATAGGTACCTATTCAAAATAAACAAACAGGAAAATTTTAATATTTTTCTATGGTAGCATCTTTTAGATCGTCCCTCGTATTGGACAAGTAATTTGCGCTTTATGGTCAAAGCCGAAACAAGCCCATATTTTGTCTTTGTCCAAGCCCGTGCGGTTTCGATATTTCCCTCTCTGTAAGACTCTGTCTATAAAACAATACGGAGATAATACGCAAACGATCGGCAACATTCGTGAAATTTTCGATTTTCGAATTACGTCTTACCGTTTTATTGCGGAGAATAAAATTCGTATTTACAACATATTTCATTCGGCGGGGGCGGAACTGCTGTGTTTTATTTGTATTGTTTAATTGGGTAGTAATAGATCTAATAGAAAAAATGGTTTGTTAACATTTCGGAGAAAGAACATCTATCAGAACAAAAGATCGCTAAAAAAATTAATATCGGAAAACACAAGTAGCGGAAATTGTTAATAAATATAATATATTGAAATTTCGCAATTCCCTCTCATAAGCGGACAAAATCGACGGAACCGTGAGTGTCCGCTTATGGGAGGTTTCACTGTATATGAAAAAATTGTAAAACGCACGTTGTTATATGAAATAGAAACTTATCGCGTAACAGAAGAATGAAAAACAAAAATGGAAAGTTTAGAAATGGATGCAATAAGAAGATCAAGAAAAATATCTAGAACAGATCATATAGTAAATGAGATCACAAAAGAAAGAATGGGAATCGAGGGAAGCATAACGGATGACATCACTAAAAGGCAACTGATATGGTACGGCCATGTACAACGGATGAACGACAAAAGATTACCAAAGCAGGTCCTAGAATGGCAACCAATAGGGCGCAGAAAAAGAGGGCGTTCTAAACTAGAATGGCAACAGTCAATTTAAAGATCAATGAGTCAAAAAAACCTCACAGAAGATGATTGTCAGGATCGAAGGAGATGGAGAATGGGCGTAGGGCAACGTAGAAAAACGTTCTAAACCGACAAAGTAGTAGTGTTTTTTTACCATTTTAAAGCATGCAACATGATTTAAAATAAAAACAAACGTGCTCACTTTTCGAAACAGAATAAATTAGCACTACGCTAAAATTTCCTAAGCAGAGTAAGTTCAAAATCGACTGTGCAGACTTTTTAATTTTAATCTTACAGGTTTGGTTCGGCCTTAATATTCTTGTAGGCTTCGTCTGAAGTATTAAAAATATATTTCTCTTTATATTACTTCCTTGGTCATTATGGCTTTTTATGGAAGCGATTATAAACATATTAACGGCCATTAACGGGATGAGTGTGGCGTTTTAGAGATATTGATACGTGGAGTGCACAGTCATTTCTTGAATGATATGATAATGATAATTCTACGAATGCCTCAGAAAGCAGAGGCGGCGATTTGCACCTACATGAGAGACCCCCTCAAAATATTGGTTTTGCTTCTTTAAACATATTCTTTTTGAAGGGACATTACAATTGCGCTTTCTGGTATAATTCTTCGCCATCTTTTTATCCCTATTTTCTTGAATATCATCTTCGGCATCGTCTATCATTTTTTTTCACTCGCTCTTAGTCTTCTTCCTGCAGGTCTCCAGTTCATTAATTTTTTTAGTGTTCTTGTCTCATCTGTTCTCTGTACATGTCCCAACCAAATCTTAATGTTCTACTTTTGATAAATCTCACGATGTTGGCGCCATCTATTAACTGGTCTAATTCATAATTCCTCTTCGGCTTTGGTCCAAAGATCTTAGGAAGGATTTTTTTCTCAAATATTTTTAGTTCGCTTCGCTTTTGTAAGTGTCCATCATTCGCACCCATATGTCACTACACAGAAAAAACAAAATGTACGAGGTACATTAATTTTCAGCCGATGAACGGAAAAACATTGATCTAATGTAAACCAACATTAAGACAATAAACGCGTTCATTGCTTGAGGGAATTTTACATTAAATCAATGTTTTTTGTTCTGTGTACCGGTCAAATTATTGTAGTGTAGTTTTTTTGTTTGAGAGATTTCAAAAGAATCTCTCACTTAAGCATAAAATACTTTGTTTTCGTTGATTATTCTTATGTTTATTTCCTCTGTAATAGAGTATTTTTTGTTTATATTTGCTTCCAAGTATCTAAACTTTTCCACTTGTTTGGAACTACAGTATGATAAGATTAAAAGGGATCATGGGAAATTATTACATGTGGTTACGTCCATTGTTTCAGGATAGCCAGACCCTGTCCTCTATGCGCCCTGGTAAAGTACAGGGAGAAAACTTCATGGTTTGAGCTAGAATTTGCGTGAAAAACAAATACACACTTTTCACCTGTTTCGCGGCATACGACGGAATGACAAAAAATTTCATGAAGACGAGAAATCACGATGTGTTCCTTTCCCACTACCAGCCGAATACGGGTCAGCAAAACATAATTCAAGAAACCGCCAAATATATTTTTCTCTGTTTTGCTTCTGTCTTACACACATTAAGCACAGTCTATGATTCCAATAACATTTAGTGTACCTGTATAACGAATTACCTGAGGATTATGAGCATATCTCTCGTTGTTAGTTTTTGACTCATTTATTTTCAGTCCTGATTTTTTGGTTTCTGGAACAAGCATTGTTAATGTTTAAATTAAACATTAAAAAGATTTTAATTTTTTACAATTTTACATATATCTATATTTTTAGTTAAATTATAACATAACATACAGGTGATCTTCTTACAGGTGTCGGCGTCGGTTTCTTTGTTCGGAGGACCAATGTGCTTTATCCGGCTCGAAGGACCAATGTGCAAGCTGTGCTTGACAATTACGCTTGATTAACTCGGCTTGGTTAAACAGCGGGATTAAAGTAACAAGTTTACTGCCAGGGAGCAGCCTCACTCCCTGCAATGACCAAGAAGGCTTATGGTACAGTAAACTAAGTAGGTATAGTGTTAACAACTATCAAATGTTGAAAAGGATTTAACATTTGATAGTTGTTTTCACTATATCTACTTAAGTTTACTGTACCATAAGCCTTCTTGGTCAATGCAGGGTGTGAGGCTGCACCCTGGCAGTAAACTTGTTACTTTAGTCCCGCTGCTTAACCAAGCCGAGTTAAGCAAGCGTAATTGTCAAGCACAGCTTGCACAGTAACAGTTTCGATCAAAGATCTTTCGGCAATCCTATGAACACTAATATTATCCGTGTAGACAGCTCTCTGTGTTTATTTGGTGCCAATGTATTCGCTTGTGGGCAGTGGCGTATCCAGTATTTCCGGGGGGAGGGGCCAAAGTGGCAGCAAACATCAAAATATTTTTTATAAGCGGTTTTTGATGGATCTGAGGTGTGAAATTTGGTATCTAAAAGAGATTTTTAAAAAAATTAAGTAGATATTGTGACAAATTTTAAATAAGTGATGCTACCAAACTAAAAAATTTTTGAGTGGGAGGGTGGGACCCGGACCCCTCTGGCCCCCCCTGGATCTGCCACTGCTTTTGGAAGTTGCGCAACAAATTTTTTTTGGCGAGACATTTTGCAACCGTTTTGGACCTTTTTATGAATTCCCGGATAGGCTATCGGTTGGACATACCAATTGTGACACCTTGTACATGGCTATATGGACGCTTATATTCGTAAATTATTTTTCAGACAAACTTTTTTAATAGCGGCACAAAAAACGCAAATAAAATCGTCATCTTCAAACATAAAAAACTTCTAGAATAACTGAAAAATTGAATCGTCTCGAAGTTCGGAAACTGCTGTTGCAAACATAAAACTTTCAGGGAAATTTTTATTAATTTCCTTTAAATTTTCCAGATCCTTGAAATCAATTAGTTTGAGTTCAGTTTATTATTGAACTTTGAACTTTTTTATGACTCATTATCCTGTATTATACTTTTAAAAAGTTTGTGGAACGGGCGACTGGCGAGTTTTGTTTTAGTTTTCTTTTTCTTTTGCTTGTTCCATTTATTATTATTATTTTATTTCAATTGTCCCTTATTCTATTTCACCATTTGATTTTGTTGACAGCGGGTGATGTAATTTTTTACATAGATTTGTGTATTTATTAGTGTTAAATGTATGTAAGTATTTTAAAATGGTAGCAGGCCCTATTGGACCTACATGCACCGCGACCACATGAGGGTCTGTTGTGCCCACGTACCTACTAAGTTTGACTAAAGTGGCATATTTTTTGCCACCCAGTACATAGAAAAACTCTGCAGGCTACACATTTTTTTTATTTGGGTTTAACACGTTGGTTCAAAGATATATTACGAAGGCCCATATTAGCCATATTTACTAATGTAAAACCAATAACTTTTTTAGTTTGTTATACCGATTCATCCTCTATTAAGGTTATAATTAGAATATTTAAAAATTACGAGTATGGAGCTAACTTGATGGAAAAGACGTTTATCTGGACTCCATTCAAAGAATTTATTTTTAAGAATTTTCTTGAAAGACTAAAAATTGCACATGTCAGGAAACAAATTATCTGTATTCTTATTTTTTCTATTTTGCCCTATGTTTTGAAGATAATTTTTTTAAATAAAATTTTCGTCTTGAATCCAGAATCAGTTTTTTCTTTTCTTGATTTGTGATGGTTAGATCCCAGCATTGTCTTCAACTTCTTTTGTTGTTCATCCAATTGAAGGGCTCGGGGCAATAAAGGACCTGGAAAAATCTGTAGTAAAGGAAGCTTAACGTTTTGGAGAAAATCCTGAAATCATATTTTAGTTGTCGGCAACAAGGTCATCATAGCGTCGTGGCGACATCTGTCAGGTAATGGCTGTACGACTCGGTATGTGGCTTAACACCATCTTTACAGATGTGTTTATACTAAAATCGTAAAATTTGAAAAAATGTGGCTTAGGTCCCTAATTGCCCCGAACCCTTCAATTATTGTTCTATATCATCGCATTGTTTATTTAATTATAAAAAACTTTGCAAGTTTTTTATATTTATAATATCAGTGTTATTTCGTCTGTTCCCAGATTATAACTGTCTGTTGTTTGAGTTTGTTTTTAAGTATTCCTTAGAAATTTATGTTCAACATCTTCTACTAGAATCTCATAGCGAAGATTAAACTTTATTACAGCGGTTCGATTAATAATTTTGCTGATCTAAACGGTGTCATGCTGAAAGTCTTATGCCAGGATGTTTTTAATATTTCTTGGTTCCTTTTGCCTGAATTTTTTGCTGCATTATATTCTATAGTAGCGTGTATTTGGGGCCTTTCATTGGGTGACCAAAGTATTTTAATTTTTTGGTTTTCAGAGTCAGTACATTTTCAATTATGTGCATCAGTTTTTCTCTTTCAAAAGATGTAAGTTTGTTCATTTCATTCTTTCTTAGTGACCATAGCTCATATTGATAAAGGAAACGTATGAGAACCCTCTAGCTCTTAGTTTTTAAATAATGTCTCTGCAGCATAGAAATTTTTATGATATTCACAAAAAAGCATTATTTATTTTCGTCTATCAATATGCAAACGACACCATTTTTTATTGGTGTATTATCGTTTCATCTTTTCTTAATTCTGAAATTCTGCGTTAAGTCTTGTTATAAAGAGTTTGTTGATTGTCAGTTGTAATAAAGGTATCATCAACATATAAAAGGTTTGGTTTATTATATAAAAGGTTGTTTAATCTTATTTTTTATGCCCCCTTTATAGTCATTCAAAGCTTTATTATAGACTGCGCCACTGTAGATACTCAAAAGGAGTAGTGAAAGTATAAAGCCTTAACGGACACCCCGTAGTATTTTTGTTTTGGCCCTAGCTGCTTGATTCCAATAAAGATTTACTATCTGTTATCACAAACACATTTAATAGTAATCAGAATATAGTGCGTGGATTTACTGACAAATGCAATAAAAATATTTAACTTCCAGTAACCACACGGTAAAAAAAATTGTCTTAGATCAAAGCAAATTGCTTTGAAGTAAAATAATGTGTACTTTCCTAGTCACCAAGAGAATATTTTCTTGATATAAAACAAAAAATGTATTGCCTTTTATTTTAATGTGAAACAGAAATTGTTTTATTATAAATTGGAACTGAATTAATCTAAGGCACCATTTTCTCTGGAAGCAAAATATTACTTATATGAAGACAATTTGCTTTGTTACAAAACGGAGTATACTGAAACAAAACAATTAAAGAAGAAAAATAAAGTCTCATTTCAAGATTAAACGCTGCGTTGAACTAAAAAGAAATATTTTAATTCAAAACAAATTCTTTTTAGGTAAAACCATTTATTTCTCGATTAAAGGAACTATTTGCTGAGACTGATTATATCAGCTGTCTTCGCAGTGACGTCAAATTTTGCCTCAATCCCGAGGCTACCATGACTGATACTGCCATTCGGCAGTTGGTCTGTTTTTACCCAACTGCAGCACCGCGAAAGGAAGGGTAATATTTTTCGCTTGGGATATGTATGTATGTAAATATGTATGTTTGTGTTGCGCTAAAGGTTAAACGGCTGAACCAATTTTCAAGTTGTCGTTTAATTGATGCTAATCCTGGAAGTGCTATAGGCTATATTTTTTTAAACAGGAATCAACATGGCGATCGTCAGACGTCATTTTGTCACATGACGTAGGCTTTAGGACGTACAAATTACCTAAATTTCAGGCGATTTTAATGAAATTCCGTTGATCAACCATTGCAAATGTCCTCTAATTTGATATAATTCCTTTGTGATCCTCCCTGCTCCCACCCATCTCCCCTCCTGTCATCCCCCCACCCTCTTCAAAAACCATATTCACATAATATTATCAAATATAGGGCGATTTTAAAAATTCTTTCTGCACACGCTTTAGGATTTTTTTTCCTTACACCATTTTACTAGTTCCCCCTTCCTTTCCCATTCTCCTAACTTTCACAAGTATAATTATAGCGATTTTAAAAATTCTTTCCTTTAAGATTTTTACAACTCCATTTTACTAGTTCCCCCCCTCCCTTTCCCCTCCCCCACCTTCACTCAACGTTTGTAGAATCGCAACTATCTACCCTTTGGGCATAGTTCAATGTTTGACACAAATGCATGATTTAGGTAATAATTAGGTAGGTACCTTGATTTAGTTAAATGAATGGCTGATTAAGAATTAAACCTAAAATGTGGAAATAAAAAAGAAATTTAATAAAAAAGCACCCGATTGCTAAATCTACTTGTACCTACTAGTCGCAGTTGGGTACAAAATTACCCAATAATCTGATTTATGAAAATATAAAACTGTATAGTTAAAGTATGTCGTCCATTATAGGTATACCTATCAATTTTGTATGTAACTGCGACTAGGAGGTACAAGTAAAGTTTTTTTAGTACAGACATCATCATGATAATACATCGTCCCTTAACACTGGTTACGTTCGTACCGCAGAGTGCCCAACAAGGCCGCAACTCCCGTGTGGTATAGTATAAAGCTACTAATTCCCCTAATTATTTTTTTTAAATTTCATATTGTCTACCGGGGTTTTTTACAAAAAAAACACATGTATTATTTACTAATCTATGTTTGCCCGCAGTTAGAAAAACGATAACTGCAATGGACTGTATATATTTTATTAAATGAAAGCGCGAACAAACATAAATATATTGATACGAAATCACGAAATAATCAAAGGTCCATAGGTTAATTGTTGGTACCACACAACGGAAATCAGAAACAAAGCACTCACCAGTTTGCAGCCAATTTCTCCACGTTCCAGGGGCCCCTGTCTTGATCTAATGATGGCACCACGTAACTGAAGGGCTGAAGTTTCCAGTTCTATGCTTCAGTACACTAATATCGAGCACTTTCAAGTGTAGAAATTTGTATTAGTTGGAGAAAGAAATTAACACGCCATTTTCTCGAGGCGGTAGAAAAGGATCTCTCTGATTCTTGGTGCGCATGTCCAATGCGCGGAAAATGTACTCTGTCCGTCATCCAATTGTGTGGTTTTAAAATTTTAAAATCAACCGCGAAATTTAGCGGGAGCTAACATAACTGCCCTCCAAAATACACAGTTTTAGAATATCAACCGGACAGATATAGATATAAGAAAAAATGATCGACCGATAAAAATAAATGAATGGAAAACAGATAAGTATCGTAAGTTCGTTTAGAGATAACGAAAACCCGAAAAAGGCAAAACAAACAAACAAAAAATTAAAAAAAAATAAAAATAAAGAAAAACCTATTGTAATACCCGGTAATAGGTAGAAAAAATTAAAATTACTTTTAATTCGGCAAGAGGCACAGTTTTACAACTGGCCGTTTGTAAACACCGGTAGCCGTTCGTACCGTCGCTACACGCACTTGACCGTCTCCGCCGGGATGCAATTCGAGAACCCGACCGACTGGCCATTCCAAAGGTGATTGGATGTGATCACTCGTTATGATAACCAAATCATTTAATTTGATATTTGGGGACGAATCAGCCCACTTGTGTCGCTGTTGTAGCGTATGCAAATACTCTACAGAATACCGTTTCCAAAAATCATTACATAGTTTTTGGATTAGTTGCCATCTCGAGAGCCGATTTAGGGGAACCTGGGACAAATCTGACTCCGGAATTTCTGAATTAAGGGGTTCAAGGGTCAAAAAATGCCCAGGGGTAAGAGGTTGAAGATCGTGTGGGTCTGAAGAGGCAGGAGATAAAGGGCGACTATTAAGTACGGCTTCTATGCGACATGTAATGGTGGACATTTCCATGATGGACAACTTCTGGTCGCCGACTACTCGAACAAAGTGAGTTTTAAAACTTTTGACGCCAGCTTCTGCCAGGCCATTGAAATGTGGACTGAGAGGAGGTCCCAGATGCCAACGAATAGAAAGTCTGGTGGACGCACTTCTTGCGTAATCAAGTAATTGGTTACGAAACCCTATGAAATTACTGCCCTGATCTGACCAGCATTGCGTCACGCTTCCACGTCTGGAAATGAATCGATGGAATGCACCTACAAACCCTTCGGTGGACAGTTCCATGGTTAATTCCAAATGCACGCAATGTGTGGCCGTACAGACAAACACACAGACATACGATTTGAAAGCTTTACAACCACGGTAACGATGAGGAATCACAAAGAAAGGTCCACAAAAGTCGATAGCTACACTCGAAAAAGGTTTAAGTTGATTGATTCGATGAGCGGGAAGAGAACTCATTATGGGCGGTCTATAGGGTTTAGGGTTGATTCTAAAACATTGCAAGCACTTGGATATGGTTCTTTGAATTGCCCGTCTGGCAGATAATATCCAAAATTGCTGTAAAAGCAGATTATGTAATGTTTTAAACCCAGGATGAAGGTATTGTCTATGAGTGGACTCGATAAGAAGAGTAGTTAAACGATGGTTACTCGAAAGTAAGACGGGGTGTTTTGCAGAATAAGACAAAAGGTCAGATTTTTGTAATCTGCCGCCGACTCTAATGATATTATTTTTATCAAGAAAAGGTGAAAGTTTTCGAAAAGGTTTCGGTATTGGTTTATCCTTAGATGACGCGGAAAAAAGCTTAGAAAAACAAGAACCTTGACCGCGTTTGATAAGAAGGTATAACGCACTTTGCATCTCACCGGTGGTAGGAAAAACAATATTTTCAAAAATAATTTTTTGGTCCGGTGGATTAGTGAGTTTTTGATAGGAATGGTTTTGAAAAAGGTTAACTATTCGAAGGACATAACAAATGATACGTTGAATTTTTGATATAGATGAATATTTGATAAGAAGCTGATCTAAGAAGTTAACGTCAATTATCGCATTGCAACAGACCTTTGGCTTTTCCTCCAGATGAATATCTCCGAAATCAATCGGCATTTTTGATTTATGAAAATCGGGCCATTCGTTTTCGGGAGACCACAAAAACGACGGTGCGTTCCACCACATGTCATGTGAAATGAGCTGTGAGGGGGTGGCCCCTCGTGACGCAATATCGGCTGCATTTAAAGCAGAAGGAATGTAGCGCCATGAGTTTGAGGGAATGATTTCTTGGATTCTACTGACTCGATTTCCAACAAAGGTTTGCCAGCGATTAGGAGGGGATGAAAGCCAGTGCAATACGACTTGCGAATCGCAGAAAGTAACGATATTTGTAAAAGTTATTTTTCCTTCATAGCTAGATAAGACGAAGTCAATTAATTCGCTTAAAAGAGGAGGAGGAGTTCTAGCCTAGCCAAAGTTTGTGACTTTATAGGCGCGACCCTAGATTTTGCAGATATGAGAGAAACAGATATATTGCTTTCCTCTTCTACACGAAAATATACGACGCCTGCATAACCTCGAATTGAAGCGTCACAGAAGCCGATGATTTGACAGGTATTGGTTTTTGACAGTTTGATTTGTCGGAATAATTGAAAATTGAAAAGAAGCGGGAATTCAGAACGAAGTTTGTTCCAAGAGTCGATGATAGAAGAATCTGGTTCTTCGTCCCAGCCTATTTTCGATATCCACAACTGTTGCAAAATAAATTTTGCTTGTAGCAACAAGGGACAAAGAGAACCTAAGGGATCGAAGATTGTTCCTATGATAGATAAAATAGAACGTTTAGTTGGGGGTTTGTCCTTCATTCGGCATTGATAAGAAAAAATGTAGTTTTTTGGATGCCACTGAAGGCCTAAAACTTTGATAAAGTGTGGTTCATCCTTGTCAAAAGAGAGAGGCATTTGACGATCGGATTCTGGCAATGTTGCCAATAACTCAGGACAATTGCTTGCCTATTTTTTAAGTTCAAATCCTCCCGACTTCAACAAATCATTGGGTTCCGTTTGAAGGGAAAGAGCTTCAGAAAGCGAAGGGCTAGTTCCCAAGATATCGTCGATGTAAATTGACGTTTTTAGAACAGTACTAGCCATAGGAAAACGTTCCTTTTCTCTCTCTGCCAGCTCATTTAATGTACGCATGGCTAGAAAAGGTGAGCATGTCATGCCAAAAGTGACAGTAGAAAGTTCCCACACTGAAAGTGGGTCCTGTGGAGAAAACCTCCACAATATCCTTTGATAAGGACGGTGATAAGGATTGATAAGGACTTGACGGAACATCTGTTTGATATCAGCAATGTAGGCAATAGGATTAAGACGAAACGTAAGGAGTAAAGAAGCAATATCCTTTTGAAGTTTCGGTCCAGATAACAACGTGTCATTGAGACTAATATTCTTTGGGGTGACTGCCGAACAATCCCAGACTACCCTTAATTTTGTACTTAAGCTTTCCAGCTTTAGTACGCAATGATGTGCCAAAAAACATGATACGTCGACTTTTGGTTGGCTAGATAAAACTAGACTCATGTGATTAGAATCGATATAGTCTTGCATGAAACTAGAATAGGCAGTGTACAGATCAGGATTTTTGAGTAAACTATTTTCTAGAAGTAAAAATCTACGATAAGCTTGCGGATAAGTATTTCCTAGGTCAGGGTTTATTTTATCTTTAAACGGAAGATCTACCATGAATCTACCGCTCGGTTGTCGTACGACACTCGCAGTAAAAATTGATTCCGCTTGTTTTTCTTCCTTTGATAAGATTTGTTTTTTAGGCAAATGTTCGATTTCCCAAAACCTAGGGATAATGACCTCCAAAGGAGGTGAATGACTCGTTAAAAAACAACTGGTTCGTTCCGTAAGACTACCTACTTCGTCCACTTTTCCCATGACGACCCAGCCAAAGATGGTTTCAAGGGCTGAAGGTTGCCCTATTTGTCCAAGAACCCTGCCCTCCTTGAATATCTGTGCGAATAGATCGCAACCAATAACTAGGTCCACAGGTCTAGATTTGAAATAAGATGGGTCGGCAAGTTTAAGGTTTTCCAAGTGTTTCCACTGATTATCGTTCAAAGTTAATGTAGGCATATTGGAACATAGTTCTGTCCTTGTGGCTTAATGTGACATTGAACGAGCCCTTTGGAAGTAAAAGAAGACATTTGATTTAATCCGAATATTTCAGTGGTGTAACTTCGCCTAGGAAGATTAAGAATCAAGCAGTGCCCTTACAGGTTGAAAATTTCCGCAACCGTCCATAACATCTATTATGGCGGTGCATAAAAGAAACGTACCTGAAGGTCCGGAGGTATTTAATGACACATGAAGATTATTGACAGGTGGTGTGTGAATGACAGGACTAGTATCTTGGCTTCCAGACTCTTTATTAGTTTCTAAGATATGAGTTAAAGTGTGGTGCCTTTTACTACTGCAAGTCCTGCATGAATATTTTGATTTGCACGTGTCTACCCCATGCGAGGGATGAAAACACGCTGACATAATTTTTTCTGCTTGACGAAAGATAGGCGATCGATAGGTGAGAGGTCAAGAAATGTTTGACATTTTGATTCCCGTACTTGAATCAGTTGAGGTGCCAGCCAGTCCTATAAAAGGCGAATTGGATGATTTATAAGTAGGCTTTTGCCCAAACTGATTTGGCATAGAATTTGATTTTTGATAGGTAGGCACCTTTTTGGGTGCTGTTGATTGAGGAAGTGATTCCAAAACTTTACATCTTTTTTCTAGAAATTGAAAAAGTGACTGAAAAGTGGGAATTTCGGTATTAGTATTGGCGTGACTCATTTCGAAATTTGAACGAGTCGGAATATCCAATTTTTCTAACAAAATGAAAAAAATAATAAAGTCCCAACTGTCAACGTCAAAGCTAAGTGATTTTAAAATTTCTAGGGATTCTGAAAAGGTGTCAATTAAATTACGCAATTCTTTAGCTGACTCGTTTTTTAATGTAGAGTTCATAATTATGCTCAAAGCATCATTTGCGAGGTCTCGCTTGTTTTGATATCTATTGACTAATTTGTCGTAAGCAATTTTATAATTTTGATCAGATAAGCTAATCCCTGATATCAATTTTAAAGGGTCATCCTCGAGATATGGAAATAAATATTGAAGTTTTCGGACGTTACTTAGACTTTGATTTTGATCTATAATGTTATTAAAAAGATCGAAAAAGCTTGGCCATAATTTTTTATCACCTCGAAATATGGGAATACCTAGTTTTGGAGTTTCAGATTCGTTTTGACGAACATATGATCGCGCAAAAGATGGGGCCTCAACCGGAAATATTTCAGAGTAAACCCCCTTAAACGCAAAAAAATATTTACGAGCTTCTGAAAGGATCGCATCTTGCGTTTTAAACTCCTCGTCGTCCGAGTCGTCTATCTTCATAATGACATCATTATGTGCCAACATGCATTTATCGAAGGTTTCATCCAAATCGGAATACCTCACTTGAAACTCGTTTCTCGCTTTTGCGTCCGTTGCCGCGGTTTGTGAAAACACATAACACTCGGTGATCGCAGATAAAAAACCCTTGCGTTTTTGCACGGCTTTTTTGATAGACATGATTTTACCTTTGAAATGACGAAATTGTCGGTAAATATACAAGTAACGCTAAATTAATGCTTCTGAAATAGAAAAAATGTCGAATTGTCGAAAATATGCACTAATTTATCGCAATTGATGAAAATTGTTTTAAATATCGAAATGGTATGGAACAAATCTAATCACAGAAATTGTGCTTGTTTGTTTTGATTGCTTCTCGATTTTTGTTTACTGAAATGACCACGCGGTAGACCCTGCGTTACCATAGCAGCGGACCGAAAACAGGTGAACTGCGCCGAAACCGAAGGTCGAACGATTGGCAAATTCAAGGCCGTGTGGTCGCCGTGTGACAATGTGAAAATGGCTGCCTTAAAATACCGTCGAACGGATTTAATTTACTTATTCGGTTCGAAGGAACACTTTATGTTTGCCCGCAGTTAGAAAAACGATAACTGCAATGGACTGTATATATTTTATTAAATGAAAGCGCGAACAAACATAAATATATTGATACGAAATCACGAAATAATCAAAGGTCCATAGGTTAATTTTTGGTACCACACAACGGAAATCAGAAACAAAGCACTCACCAGTTTGCAGCCAATTTCTCCACGTTCCAGGGGCCGCTGTCTTGATCTAATGATGGCACCACGTAACTGAAGGGCTGAAGTTTCCAGTTCTATGCTTCAGTACACCAAAATCGAGCACTTTCAAGTGTAGAAATTTGTAATAGTTGGAGAAAGAAATTAACACGCCATTTTCTCGAGGCGGTAGAAAAGGATCTCTTGGTGCGCATGTCCATTGCGCGGAAAATGTACTCTGTCCGTCATCCAATTGTGTGGTTCTAAAATTTTAAAAACAACCGCGAAATTTAGCGGGAGCTAACAATCTATGTAATGAATTAACTTCTTTTAAACCACTAAATCAATATTCAAGTCGTGTAATTCATTCATCATGTCACTTTAAAAAACCCAATTACAACCTTGGTTAATGGTTATCTGAAAGGTTCTAAAACTTGTCCTGCGTAATTACAAGTTTGAAAAATTGGCTGCCGCTCGTTTCGTATCAACATTTACAACCTACAATAAGCTTAAATGCGATAATTTATTTGGAGATGGGACAATTCGCCGCGGTCGATTCACCACGGGGACAATACGCCGCCGATGCGGTTTAAGATAGCAATTTTGTTTATTTCGTATAATAAATATATTTTTGAAAAAAAAATTGTCTAAAAATTTTTTTTTGTTTTTTTTTATAAATTAGTTTTTGGAAAAACAAGTTTTAAAAAAGTATTATTTTCTTAAAAGATGATTTTTAAAAATAATTTTTTTGTATAAGCTGGGGGTCAATTGACCAAGGTTTACAACCAATTTTGATATCGCAAACAAGAGGATAGGGGAGCTATGATTTAAGAAAAAATAAGTTAAATTAGATTAAAATAAAAATTCAACAAAAATTCTTGCGGCAAATTATTCACGCGGCGAATCGGCCGCGGCCAGTTGTTCCCTACCTGATTTATTTATAGGAAATCTATTAAGACTGTGCTGTGGTTGGTAATCTGTTTTGTTGTTGTTGTCAAAATTTGCAGAATGTCTTAACCTAAAAATTTAAAAAGTCAAAACTGTTTTATTTTTGTGCAATATTTTCTATCCTAAAATATTGGAATGGACCAAATACGTTCTAAAATGCATGTTTAAAGAATCGAAAAGTGAAGCCCTAATAGCTGGCTTTGAAAACAATGGCAAATTTAAATTCGTGGATGCGAATTTTCAAGTGCGCATGCGTGTGTTTTGTCATGTAGACACACAGCTGCTATGTGAGTGGAGGCCATCTTGAAATCTTGCTGTGTTTTGTGTTTGTCGTGTAAAATGATGTTTTTTTCTGTGAAAAATGGTAAATATTTCATGTAAAATGTGCGGTTTGTGGAAAAATGTCCGGAAGAAGTAAGGAAGTGCCATTCCATAGGTAACTACGTGTATTTTTCTTTATAATTTGTTAATAAAGTTAAGAGTGGTTTATAGATGCCATTAAACAGTCTTCACAATTTGATAAATCTTCACCCAATCAACTAGTTTTTAGACAAAAATATTAGACATAACCCTAAATATTTGATAATTGTCAAATAATGTAGTGACGTAACAAGTATGTTCCAAAACCACCAAAACTGTCCAGCCGAAAAAGGAATATTAAGAATTAAATAGGGGTTCTGGCTTCAAGTATCGCGTGTGGGAATGCATGGGTATGCCCCATATATATTACGTATTCGGAATGGACGGGAATGGACTAACACAAAAAACGCCAGACAGGCGAAGGAGTATGTGACAGGATACAGGAAGTCCCGTAGGGACTGGCTGCTCCGTAGAACACGAAGAGAATAGGAGTCCTAACCGGACACTGTGTTCTAAAAGGACACTTGGCGAATATGAGAGTGTAGGAGGACGCCACGTGCGAGCGATGTTGGGCCGAGACGACACCTTGGCGTATTTCCTCTAAGCATGTGAAGCATACAAGGCAAGAAGAGAGGTAATAACACAAATATAGTCCTAAATTCGGTTTTATATGTAAAACTAGATTATGCCACAAAGAGAGGGTAATATGACTGGCCCACCCAAAGTGACATTATCTAGATAAATATCTCATCAATATAGTTTGGCTCTTGTTTTACACATCTGTCAAACAAAGAGTAGAGGTCAATCTCATAAACACACTGTATATTTTTCTAATAAATGCTGTATGAGATTTAGAACGTCTTGGTTGTATGAATGATTCAAATTTTCCTAAATTATGTCGTTTGGTTATGCGAATGACATAAAACACACCTTTAGCGGCACGTTTTCCGTGTAGCGCACAGGTTTACATTTTGAAACCTAAACGTATATATTTTATGTCGTTGCAGGGTAAATATTTCATATTCTAGGCGCACGCTCTATGAAGAAATATTTATGATTTGCAAGTATTTAAATGCAAAATATCTTGTGTCTTGAATGTTTACAGGGCTGGATTTTATGTGTTTATTTTGTTGTCTGTCTGTCTATTATAGGTAATATAAGTCTGTTGAGGGAATCTCGTTAGGATTCTTTAGGTTACATTTGTTTAACTGCGTAAAAAACTTTGTTTCCGCTAGTAGTAGTAGTGGAAAGTGATCTGTTTGTCCAGTAGGTACTCCAGAGTTTTTGTCAAGCTCCAAGTCTACCCTATCCAGGTTCCTGCCTGTCCTCATTAAAACATCCAGTATGTCAGCACATTAGGGCATCAGCAGCTCTTCCTTATTCGGGATTGGTGCCCCGAGGGCCCGTTGTTTTATCCTTGAGTATGCGTCACATTTTGCCGCAAGGTATCGTGATAATTATTTTTCCTGTCCACAGGCTAGGCATAGGCATAGGGCTCAGAACTGTGTGTATGGGAATCTATAAGCAGTCCAATATTATTTCGTATCCGTCCCAGGTCTATTTAAGCAATGGTCCCAGCAACAATCTCTGTCTGGTCATTTTTGGTCTATCTATGAATTCTCTAGTTTGTCTGTAACTTTTTGCTGTTTCTCAAGAGTTTTCAGTGCATCTTACCAGCGCTCTGCACTTGCCTTTTAGTCAGATGTAATTCTGGGCCTACATGATCGGTTCCTACTCGGATCCGCGCCATTTCATTCACCTTAACGTTGCCTCGTACTCCGCCTTCCTCGAAACCCAGACCAGCGTAACATATTTGTCATGCCTTAGCGTCAGCAATCTTTGGTGCACTAAGTCCCTTCAGAGTGGCCTAGCTATCAAAAAAAATGGGGATGTGGACTTTTTACCTATTTTTTAAGTTGTGCGGACTCTTCATTGATGCGTGTGTCTACTAACTAGTTTTGGTTTTATTTCTTCAGGGTCAAATTTTTTGTTTATATTTTGACATCGTAAACGTTTACACTTATTTAGTATTCTAATTAAAATAATTTAATCTCTAATACCGGTTTAAAAAAAAAATCTGTTTGTATTGCAAATATTTTAATGAGCTTTCCATTAACAGAACTAATGTTTATTAAATGCAGTTAACCCTTGGAGTTCAAACTCGGACCATTTCTCACTTAAACTATAATTCAATGTTGATAATTTGTTTCAATCGCATTATGCGTGGTAATAATAATTGCAAATTTAATGTGCAATATTCTGTCATCATCCTATAGGTGTGAATACAAACTTATGTCAATAAATTTAGTACGATGCTAATGGTTGTAATACACATATGAGTTTATCTTTATAAATCAGAAAATCTGACAAATGGAGCTATTCTTTTGTACCGCCCAATGATGACGCTTTGACCTCAGACAAATTCTAAAAAAGGTTGGATTGCAGTTTTGCCACTACTAGATGCAGTTACATATTCGGACAAGAAGAGTCTACCAAACAAAACTATAATTTTCTTCACAAAATGGTGCCTTTTTTTATTGCCCTTGATCTTAATTATGTTATAGCACTGCAAAGTGGCAAAAGTTTGACTCCGTAGAAATTGTTGTGCAGTGCCACATTTTATAGTTGAGTATACAAAATATAAGGTCCGCAGTTTTAGAATGGATACTAGCTGAGAATATGTTATAGATTAACAATCCGGCTGTTGGTGGACCAATTTTTGGTCCAATATTTTTAACCCTCCTCCTCTTATAGACTAGTTAGAATTTCTGAAAACTAAACTAAATTAATGCCCTAAAGCTAGAATGACACAGAAATGCATCCAAAATGTGTAAAATCTAACAAAAAATAATATATTAGTTTTTTAAATTGTAGCTGCAAAAACCCAAACACTAAAATGTTTAAGTTTCTCAAAATATTTGTCAGTGGAGAAAGACTAATGACAAACTCTCCAGGGGCGTCCGGTTATTGAGGTAATGTAAAAAAAACATATTTTACCCGATTTTCTTACAAAATTAAGCTTTTTACCAAAAAATCTGTTTGCTATTTTATTGCAGACAAAAGTTTTTTTTAAACGGTGTATAACAAGGAAAGATGAGTTTTATCAATAACAATTTAGGGGCGGACGTAAATTAAATCAATTTTTAAAATTTGCCATTTAATTAAGTTTTATCTAGTATATATTTTATATATTTATACTTCAAGTTATTGTGGAAAATAAAGTTCCCTTTTCAAAAATCTGTAATTTAGTGGGGTCAGAGTAATGACAATCTCTCCAGCGGCGTCCGTTGATCGACAAAATAAATGTAAAAAATTAAAAAATCAACATATTTTATCCAATTTTCTTAAAAACCAAGTCGTTGTCAAAATAGCTGATTGTAGACAAAAAATTTTTTTTTAAACGCTGAATGAACCGAAAGCTAAGAATAATCTTCAGATTAAAACTTTGCAGCCGTCCATAAATTAAATCAGTTTTTACACATCACCAACCAAATTAATTTAATTAATTAATTAATAGTCGCCACTTTGCGTGTAATAGTAACAAAAAACTTCAGCTATTTACGTTCAGCGTAATAATTCTAAAAAATCTGTCATATCCTCTTGTCCTCAATACCACTAAAAATACTACACATTAATTTAACTACTATTATTACTTGTGACAATAATTTGGGGACCTCCAAAGGAACATCCATTTAACGACCCGTAATTACACAATCAAAAAGCCGTAGAGATACGATAAAGGGTCCTTATTGTGGACAATAACATTACCCACGAATGTCTTGATTCAAGTATAAAATCCGTAGGAGAGGAAGGTTTTCTCTTCTTTAACTCACTACGATCGTAGTTCTCCATCCTTTTCAGGGTTGGGACCTCGGACTTACTCTGAACCAAAGCCGATAAGTTCCGTTACTTGCTTTTCAAATAATGTTAAGTTGTATAGCTAGTTATTAGACAGTGTTCTATTCATTTATTTTTAACTTGATAGATAGCATATTCATTCTAAGTGAGGCAAAACAATTTGAGATTTTTTCCTAGCCTTCCGATTAAATTTTGTACATTTAATTTTTTTGCAATCTTTTAGTGCAATGAGGTAATAAAGATTTATCACTGGACGCCAGAAATAAAATATAAATCAAATCAGTGGGTTCGGTTCGGTTCGGTTGGAGGGGGTAAAGCATATCTTGCTTATTAACTATGTACCTCGAAAAAGGAAAAAAAAACATTACTTGCAAAAGTTAAGGTTAAGATCAAAAAGCCAGCACCAGCACATTGCAGCAGTCCCCAAATGCGAATTTACTTTTTTTATCAGAACTGATTTACTTGGGTTATAAAATACTGGAACATGGATTTTACTCGCCAGATTTAGCGCCATCTAATCTGACTACCGTGATGAAAAAAATTTTCTTTTTATTCCGAAATTTTTTCTTACCCTTAACGCGTAGTTACCAGATCCATCTATCTATTTAACCTTCTTCGATTTATCTTTGGAAATAGGCCTCCCGCAATATCTTCCACTCTTCTCTATGTGTCGCCATGTTCATCCATTGAATCCCCGCATGTTTCTTCAAATCGTCCGCCGTCCCAACCGGAATGGTTGTAACTGCATTTTAGGCGAAACCTCAAAATTTTGCAGTCGCGATTAAATGCAACAATGTCATTTTGACATAACATAGGAATTTCGACGTACAAAGGACGTGCGCAATAGTGTTTTGGCGATTTTCTTCTTTTAAAAAAAAGCTACAGATCGAACCCCAGTTATTTGTTTTACTTCTACATATGCACCAAATGCCCCTTTCTCTATCTCTCTCTCCCTCTGTGTCAAAAATGCTATTTCGAACTGTCAAAATTTGACAGTTAAGGTTATAGTTGCCGGCGAAGTTCGTTAATTGACTCGACCAAAAACTGTCTATTATTGTACGCTTGCTGTTAAACTATTAGTTATACTTTGGCCCATTTACTGAAAATTGTTTCCACCAAAGGAATTTGGATTTATTCAAGTAGCTTCTTCCTATTTATGCAATTATTGTAATAACCCTCTTAAAAAATTAAACATCTAGTAAAAAAAGCACAACAATGTTATGTCCGAACAAAAATAGTTAAGTTTGTTTGTCAGCTTTGAGAAGCCAGTGTTGAAATCATGATTTTTTCCCAATATATGTCGCATTAGTTAAAAAAAATCAGGTTCACAGAAAAAAGTTCATACACCACCTAAAGATAAAAAAATTAAAAAAATTACGCTGATTTCAAGAGCCAAATAAAACGAGGCTTATTCCATAAAATTTCTCATATAATAGCTCAAAAACTAGAGGTAACAGAACACATTTAGTTAGATTCTTAATAAAACATTATAAAAAACAATTTACGCTCTCCTCCTAAATGCAAGTTTCTCTAAAACCCGCCCTTAAATAAATAACGGCTTACTAATTAAGATATGGTTTTCATTTTGTTTCCGTTCCACAAAAATAACCGAATTTGGAACACCCTGTAACCACACTGGCCTGAAATAAACGATTTTAAATATCAAGAACAAAAAAAATTCCAGAAAAAAAACACTCCATCTGCTTTTCGTTATTAACATAATCTTGAACCATTAAAGTAATCCACATACAGACACAGACAGACAAACAACAATTTACAAAATGTGCCTTTTAGGCTTTTATCGGGTTTAATCCCTCTGACTTGATGTAAAACATAACGATTAAGATGCACTTAAGATCTGTGCTCTGCCTCTGCTATTAGGTGAGTCAGCTGACTTGCTTAAAAGAACAGGTAAATATTTAGGTTGTAAAAATGACAATTTTAGCTTTATTTAAATTAAATTAGAGAAACTAAAAGATGGTGGTGATTCCAAGCCATCTATATCTATCTATCTATCTATTTAGCCTTCTTCGATCCATCTTTGGAAATAGGCCTCCACCAATACCTTCCTCTTCTGTGTCTGTCGCCGTGTTCATCCATCTAGTCCCCGCATGTTTCTTCAAATCGTCTGCTCATCTCATTCGGGATCTTGTCCTAATTCTTTTATTTTCCCAAGGTCTCCGGTTTACAATACATTTGTTTCATCGATCGTCTTTCTGTCTGATATTAAGACCGGCAAATTTCCATTTTATTTTTGCTTTATTTTTATTTCTTGTCCATTCATTTCTTTTTCTATCTGTTGGCTTTAGATGTAACATTTTGTCTTTCCATTTCCAAACCATACAGGCGACTAAATACAACTGTCAAAATATATCAAAGGTATATATTTTGCAAACATTCCAATAATTCTATTAAACTTATATGGATATATTTCAATGCTTTATTTTGAATTTTGGTTTTTATAATTTATGATTTTAAGTTACAAATGTTTTCTTCCATTTTTATTTAAAAAAATCGTTATGGTATAAAGCTTTTTCTGGTTTGGTGTCGTCAGAAAAGTCTGGCGACACTGCACTGCATTGCTATACGTCATTCCCTATAAGTATAATCTATAGCTTTCTTATCCTGTATGCGACTCTTAAACATGGTGTCCAATAATTAATGGTATAAAGTAAACCTACAGGTTTCTTGAAAAAAATATTCATATTTGGTCAAACTTATGACAAATTTGGATTATTTGGACTAAATATTAATAATACATGGCACATCGATCAAGCAGAGTTTTGAAGAGTACCAAGGACCAAACAGTTAACTGCCAACACTGATTTGGGCCCATTTAGATCTTGCACCTCCGTGATGATAAGTTTTCAAACTACCGAAGGAAAAATTCAAGAGAAACAAACCTTTTATAAGCGCTAAGCCACAAAAAATTTAAATTTTTAATTCAAGGGTACTAAATTTTACCTTTGGTTTGAATTTTTGTTGAATGCGCACTCGCAAGGAGATCCCTATCACGCTCGAGAAGCGGCAAGTGCGCGGAAATCTTGGTGTGTGTTGGTTTTGAAACGGTTCAGGTTGTAACCTGCAGGGAAAACTGTCGCAGGGAGTTTATTCCACAGCGATGCTGTTCTCCAGAGATATGAATTCTGATATAATGAGGTTCTTGGTGCCTCTATTTTGACAATAAATTGATGGTTACCGTCTGTTTGACGTGTTCGCCTAGTAGGTGCTACTCCCGGGGGGATCATACGTGCCAACTCTTCAGAGCATTTTCCGTGATAATACCTGTAGAAGAGAGATAGATCGCCCACAGTTCTTCGATGTTCGAGACTATCCAAGCTACGGGTAAGTGCGGGGTCATTGATCAGCTTGATAGCTCGTTTTTGCACGGTGTTCAAAAGCATTAAGGTATGTTTGGGTGCCGCACTCCATATATGTGAGCAGTACTCCATAGTTGGTCGAATCTGGGCTTTGTAGAGTGTCAGCAGTTGGCTTGGTGTATACAGATGTCTTGTACGAAATAGCACCCCAAGCGGATCTGTCTTTTTTCCTTTCTTTGGAATGGGTTGTACTGCGGCAGACTTCCATGATGATGGATATACTCCTTGCCTATAAGATAAATTGAATAATTTTGCGAAAGTTGGGGTGAGTTCGCTAGCACAATTTTTCAGTACTATAGCGGGAATGCCATCTGGACCCATTGCTTTGTTTGTATCCAATTTTTTAAGGGATTTTCGTATTTCTCTGTGATAAAAGGGTACCTCTGGCATACTGTGGGAAACCCTTTCAATGAACGGTGGAGTTTTTCCATTTGGCACTGTTAGGTTTGAGTTGAAGGAAAAGATTTTGGCGAGCATATTGGCTTTTTCCTCTGATGTTGTGGCTAAGTGAGTATTTTTATCTGTAAGTGGTGGTATGGATGACTTGGTGAAGTTTGATCCAACGGCTTTTGCAAGAGACCAAAAGGACCTAGAACTACTTGGACAATTCAGCAACCTGTTTTTTATTCTTTGATTGTATGGTTCTTTGGCGGCGTCAATAGTAATTTTGCAACTATTTCTGGCTTCTATAAATTCTGTGTGGTTTTGAGCGGTTTGTTGTCGTTTCCAAAGGTTATATGCTCTGTGTTTTTTCTGTACAGCCGTTTGACACTGGCTGTTGAACCAAGGTTTTGCATTAGCTCTGCATTTTATTGTATGTGGGATATATGCATCCATTCCAGATAAGATTACTTTTGTTATTTCATTATAGCAAATAGTGCTCTGTACTTCAGTTTGAAAGAAAATTATTCAGTTAGTTTTTTGATTCAGATGAAAATGTTAAGTTAACGCACATTTCCAACAAACGCATAAAGTCGATTAATAAGGTTCATTTCGTTTTTTGCGTGAGAACGAGAAAAGTGGCAAACCTAATCCCATGGCAATCCATTATATGATTTCACTTTCCTCATTTGTATAAACGCCATGGATTAGCGCTTTTTAAAATGGCACTATTTTTTTCTTGAGCACCACAACTCTTTATGAGTTTATTCTTTTTCGACTTGCTTTCTTGATATTTGGTAACTCTCTTCTAGTATCTCATTTCGATGATTTAAATGGCTCGTGAGTCACTGTCTTCCTAGCATTCCTCTGGGTCTTACACTGTTTGGTTTTGTGTATTTACCTTGGTTGTCCTGTTGTTATCCACTACTATTACTACACAAGAGGAAAATGAAAACTTACCAAGTTATGCAATATCTGGTGGTGACAAACTGATTTTATTTTCTGTGAATTTATGATTCCTGAAATGTGAAAGTTTTTAAATATGGCTTCCAATCCAAAACTCATCTCAATTATGTAGCCATTTGGCTCACGAACTAATCCATATATCTCTTTAAGGACTTTTTGCTCAAATTTATCCAAACCTTTATCTTATTAGAGCATTTTGCATGTCTGTGCAGCCATATGGTATTAGTAGTCTTATAAAGCTTTCGTAAATCTGAAATATAATTTTGTACCTTGGTATTTTGGAAGAAAGACAGAGTCATCAACTTCACTTACCGTAAGGTGGTGATACTTTGCAACAATTTTTGGATATTTTTCCTCCAATATATGTATGATTTCCATGTTTTAGCTTTACATAGACGATAATTTTATTTTTGTAAAAGATCAGGAAAAGCCTTTTTTTTTAACTGAAAAGCTGTGTAAAGTCACCCTGCGATGGTGATAAATTACACAGGCGTTAAAAAGTGTAAATATTTTAAAATAGGTGCATCTTTGGGACGTCATTATACTTTAATAATGTTTTAAAAATGTTATTCTTGAATTCTGCGTTAAAAAATAATAAGTAAATACTAATTATTAAAGAAAAAAACGTTTATTTCAAATAATCAAATACTCTTTGGCTATTGCTAACAAATTCGTTTGTTTCCTTATTAAAAACAATACCAGTAAAACTTAAAATATAAACTAGCCACTTAGTAAGAACATTTTTTATCAAAATTATTAACAAAGTTAAGAAAATAATCCTAATCTTACCTAAACTAAATATTTTCTACAATCAATATTAAAAGTATAAATTCCCCTTTTTTCTTGTGGGGGGTGGCAAAATACAAACTATATCATCTTTGTCACATCAGTTCTCTCGACTTTCTCGATTTTAGCAATATAATGTTTTATTGTCTTTTTGGTGGCAATATGCATTATTGCATATTGCCCTTTCTTGGGAATAAGTTTGGATATGTTCTGATCGCGTTTCTCTACTTCCATATAATCTTGATCCATTTCTTCGTCATCAGTGGATTCATTATTCTCCTTTTCTGACATAAAATCTTCAAATGTCACTGAAAAATAGGTGTGTAAAGTATCACTAGGGTAGAAAAAATTAAATATTTTTTTACGCTTATATATATATATATTTATAAAAAAAAACTTTTTGTTTTTGTCACAAGACATCAATCTATACAACTAATTAGTTAGCAAAGTCCTATTACTTACCAGAACGTGCTCAGACACCTTAGCATTTGACCTATTAAAATTCATCTGTTTCTCTCTGTTATTTAAAAGCTTCCGATGCGTGAGCTAATAATCCCATAAATCAAGGGCGAAGAAACGTTCCGGCGCGTTCGCAAAAAATCTGAGTGGTCGGAAGTTCGCCACATTACCTAATCTTAAAGTTAGAGCTCACTAAATGCAGTGTTGCATGCTTGTGTAAAGTCACCCGTGGATTGCAAAGTATCACCACCTTACGGTACTCAATTTGCCTTTTTGATATTATTGGGTGGGCCAAAAAAAGGGTCAAGTTTGATTCTGTCCAAAATCTTAACTTTTGAGATGGCGGCAAATTTAACTTTAAGTAGCGATCATTTGTCACCATGATTTTTTTTTATTTCACTAACATCGGTTCAGTAATAATGGGTTTATAAGGAAATTAATGCAGACCGGATTGGCAATGCAATCGTATAATCTGTAAAACAATGGCTGAAACAAAAATAGATTTTTTTGTAACCACCACACCGATTTTACTAATTTTTACCTCGTTGTGCGGGGGAAGTGTAGCGCTTTTCTATAAATTAAAAAATAAAAAATAAAACATTTTCAGAAAATAAGCATAAACACGTCATTTTGAAAAATCAAGTATGATTTTGTCCGCTATCTTAAATTCTAAGACGGCGATAAATTTTGATCATGATCCTTCAAAAGCAACCAATTCTCACCAGGATGTGTTTTTCTTTTCATCAAAATCGGTTTAGGAGTAATAAATTTATTAGGAAATAAATGCAGACATGATTGGAAAGGCAATCGTATAATATTCAAAGCAATGGTTAAAACAAAAATATATTTTTTTAGAACCACCCAAACGATTTTGCTGACTTGTTTTGCGTGGCAAGAATGCAGCTTTTTTACTGATTTAAAAAAATTATTAAAATATGTTCACAACACAAGAACAAGCAAGTATCTTATTACGTTAAAACCCCGATTAATTATATGCCAGGTGCAGTTTGTGCCAGTAAAATCGATGGTATAGTTCAAAAGTTACAATAAAAAAAAAAATTGGCCGGTTTTTTTTGCACCACCCGGTAATTCATTACAGAGTTCTAAAAATATATTAAAGGGCAAAAAGAATCGTTGAAAAAAGCAATTTTTTTTGAAAAGTATCGCCATACCTCTATTTATATTGGCCCACTTGCAGACTGTATGATAACGCCGACCAACAATCCGCTTAAATCTTATCCGAGTCCCAGCAGTAACCTTCTGCAAAACAACAGACCCTCTGGAGAAAGATCTCTTCGAGGAGGCTGACTGTCAAAAAAAAATCTATTAATAGTCCTCGTGAGGTCTTTAAAACAACAGTAAGAGATACTTAGTAGCTGCAGAGTCAGGGCAAATCCTAACGTTGATTCTTGTAGAATCAATCAGTTAATTAAAAGCAACACTTTTTTTAGTCTAATCTCTGTTTATTTTTAATCTTATTTCGTTGACTTCGCTTTATGGATTTGTGAAGGTCTTCTATACATTTCTTGCTAGTCTTTTACCTATTACCTGCGTAACCTCATATTTGCACCCTTTTGATACCCAGGGTTGCAGAAATGTGATGATTGCACACTTCTGCGTTTAACTCTAAGCTATAATCAAAATAGTCGATAGCAACTTCTTATAGTACACCGTTGTTGTTGTCAAATTCCTTTTCCTTTTCTGTACCCTTTTTCTTAACAAACCGAACCTAGTAATTTTCGTACGCAAAAAGCTTGTTTATCCGTTTGATTTTGACTCTGTGCTTGCAAAATTTTACAGGTGTTTGTGAATCAAAGGACTAAAAATGTAATATTAAAAATTTTAAATAAGAATAAGAGTGATAACTGTTTTTTTGATAGCTGCCTTATTTCTTATGGTATTTGTTAATAATACAATTAATTGTATATTCAAAACAAAATCAAATGTGGAAAAGCTTTGAATTATTGTAGTAAACTTTCTATTTCCAAACACACAAAATAATAATTGCTAACCGCAGAGGATACGGCAAAAAGATTAAAGATGAATTTTTAGCATTACATTATGGATTGTCAATTTTGCTAAGATGATGACAAACTAGAAGAAAAGGAAATTCCTTCGTAAAAAATCAAGCGAGGAAATAACAGGGAAATCAACAAATATTGTACACAATTTTTGATCATATCTTAGACCCTGTATTTATTGCCTTTGGCCACTGCTTTTATAAGCCTTTAATATCTTAATTTAAAGATTTTATGCCAGAAATACTCTTTTTTGAACTAATTAAGTGGTTAGCTCGCTATAATTAGCGGGTAAAACGTTATGTGGCCACGGCGAGTGACGTGATTTTATCAGGAGATTTATAGGCTAAATATTTTTTAAACATAAAATATTATACTTAAACTGTTACACCGAATACCACACGTATTTTTAAATTATATTTCAGCGATAAGTCAATTTGTTGTGCTTAATACAAATGTGAAGTCAATTTTGCTGGATTGGCACTATGTTTGTGGATTATTAGTCCGAGGGGTAATTAGCTGAACCAAATGTGTACACCATCCTACAGGACTTTTAAATGAATTCTTGGCCCAACATAGAGTCCTGTGGGGTCCTAGGTACTCCTATAGACAAGTTTTGGACACCTACTGTGGGCAGCTAATCACCTCTCGTATTAGTCAATATAAGAAAAATAAATAAACCCATATTTGAATATATCTATATCGGTGCTGATTACGTTGTTGAACCCCTTGCCATTAGTGCATATAGTTAGAGACTCTGTATGTGTGACATTCTAAAAAAGTAGAGACGCGACAAACTTAAAATTTAGGTCAAAATTAAAATAGGAAAATAGTCAAAATTTTATATCTGTCAGCCTTCGACACTGTTGCTAGTCAAAGTAGAATCAGACTTGATATAAAGAAGGCTGTGGCACGGTTAGGTGATCCGTGGCTGTGGCGTCGGAAAATAAAAATAAAACTTTTTACAGAGCATATAGTGGGGGTGAAAGACAAACTTGTTTAAGGCAACAACAAGATGAAATGGAATAGGTCAAGAATGTCAAAAAAAATTATCAAAACGAAAAACACAGATCGTCAAATCATTGCACAAATCATTTACAGTCGTCCACACCTATCTAGATATAAAACTATTGCTGCGCGGAACCCAGGCTAGGCTAAAACAGACCATAAGGTGCTAATTAGTATTTATGGATTTCCAAAAAGCGCTTGACACAATGCAAAAATTCATAAAAGCAAAGAAGTTCTGGTACAAGTTGGATTATGTAAAGAGCTTCAAATACTACATGTTCTTTTTTTAAATGTTGTACCTTGTTTAGTTTAACCAAGTGACTAAAAGTGGACACTTAATTTGTATAACCCTGCATATTAAAATTATCAGGATGATTTTGCTTAAATATTGCAAAATTTCTCCTAAAAAAGACACTAGAAAATGATTTTAAAAACTTAGATTGGGAAGAAATAGATATCAAAGTAAACGGATCAAGCCACCTAAGACATGCTGATGATATCACCTTAATAACATATAAGAAAGAAGAACTGATAAAAATGCTGGAAGAACTGGATACAGCAGCTACAAATATAGGCTTGAGTATGAACTACACTAAAACTAAAATCATAAAAAACACACATGGATCATGATCAGAATAAACCAAGAGAAAATAGAACAAGTAGAGATATATATATATATATATATATATATATATATACAGTGAAACCTCCCATAAGCGGACACTCACGGTTCCGTCGATTTTGTCCGCTTATTGGAGGTGTCCGCTTAAGAGAGGGAACGGCGAAATTTTGATATATTTTTATTAACCATTTTCGCTGCATGAGATTTTCCGATATTAAATTTTTGGGCGATCTTTCGTGCTGATAGATGTTCCTTCTCCGAAACGTTAACAACTTCCATTTTTCAACATAAACTAAGAAGTTTTTTTACTAGGCGCCATTTAAAGGAGATCTACTATTACCCAACCGCCGAATAAATTAATGTTGTAAATACGACAGAAATATTAAGTCGCCGCATTAAAACGGAAAGAGCTACTTCCCAACATACTACATAATATTTTTGGCCATGTCGTGCAGAGTTTCGTCCCGTTGTCAGAGGTTCGCGTCCGGTTAAGGGAGGTTTCAGAATTGTTTAACCAAAAAAAATTGTCCGCGTCCGGTTATTAGAGTGTCCGGTTATAGGAGGGAATTTTACATGTAAAGACATAGGCAAAGGCTTGGTTCCAACAAATTTGTCCGCCTAAAGGGAGTGTCCGCCTAAAGGTGTCCGCAAGGAGAGGTTTCACTGTATTTACCTGGGACAAACTATTAAACTAAAACAAGGAAACCAAACAGCTTAAATCAAGAGACGAGTAAGAGCCTGGGCAACATTCGGTAAATTAAGCTCATATTAAAAAATAAAAAATATCCTCAGTACCTCAAAATGAAAGTGTATTACCAATGTATCCTTCCTGTACTTACCTATGGATCACAGACCTGACGCTTATAAAATCAAAAATGGATAAGGGAACAAAAGCCCAAAGATGAAACTGGAGACCTTGGGACAATAAAAGAAGTAGTGGAAGGCCCCAAATGAGAATGGCGGACGATTTGAAGAAACATGCGGCAACTAAATGGATGAACACGGTGACAGACAGGGAAGAGTGGAAATTATTGGGGAAGGCCTATGTCCAAAGATGAATCGAAGAAGGCTAAATAGATAGATAAATAGATTGCAAAATTATCAACCTAGATAAATGTACACTTAACTTTTTAACAGCGTTAAAAATAAACTAGTTAAACCGGAAAAATTGAAATTTGTTGTGACGGGCGGCGTAACGGCACGTGACCGGCCACGTGGCCGCTTCGTAGTTTCTCCATTAAAACGCCCCGTCAAGGATATAACTCAATACAGTGGCCTGGGGGAATCTCCGTTGCTTGATCTAATTAAAAGTTGGGTTGATAGCATCATTCGCTTATTATTGTGGATGGAGCATATACGAGGAAAAAAGTTTTCCTATGTCATTTTGGAGGTCCGCTTATAATGAAGTTCCTTTTAATGATTAATTTGTTTTACAAAACCGAGTTAATTTTAGTAATATAAAACTCTTTTAAAAATTGATCTTCCTTTTTACACCTATACTATTGTTTCTTTAGTTTATTGCTGGTACCGAACTGTATTAGGATTGTCAGAAACCCGTGGAAAATCCGAAAATCGGATAAAACTGAACTCCGGTAATCTACTATACCATAAAGTTAACGAAGATAACGGCAACTTCAGAGTAGGATTCATAATAAATAAAGATATAAGTAAACACGTCAAAACTATTAAAGGAATCACAGATCGCGTTGCCTATCTTACACTAAAAATTAAAAAAAACATCACTTAAAGTTATCCAATAATATGCAGTCCCCACTTCTACCTACGATGACGAGCACATCAAAGCATCTATGAAGACATCTCCAAAGCTATGGAAGAACACAAAACCCATCTTCTAATAGTAATGGGAGATTTGAATGCTAAATTAGGCAAGAAAATTAACATAGAAGAAACTAAAATAGGGGATTTTGGTTATGGCGAAAGTAATGACAGAGGCACAACCTTAATGAATTACCTAGAGGAAAAACACCTTTATACCGCAACAAAAGTGGACATGGCTCAGCCCTAATGGAATAATAAAAAACGAAATTGATTACATACTGACTACTGAGAAAAATATTGTTAGAGATGTAACAGTCCTAAACAGCTTTACAACGAGCAGTGATCATAGGATGGTCAGAACAAAAATCTGCATTGATAGCAATTTCGAAATGAAAATAAAAATTAATAATAACAATGAACAACTTAACATAAAATAAAGCTATATACAAAGGAAGGCTAGATAAAGAGCTAACCCAAAACTTAAGATGCGACAACGAAAAAAAAAAGAGCTATGACCAAAGTAGGAAAAGATATCGCTAAAAAAATTAAAAAGGCAGAAAATTGTTTATCAGAAGAAATAAAGAAATTGATTGAAAAAAGTGGGAACCTTAAGAAAGAAGGAAAAATAACAACCATAGAATACACAAAAATAAATAAAGCGATAAGAAAAATGATAAAAGAAAATAAAAGAACGAGTCAAAAAATAAAAGTTAAGAGTGTTATAGAAAATAACAGAAATATGAAATGTCTAATACCTGTGTAGTGGTTGATGTTGTTCATATGTTTAAAGATTTTAGTAGTTTTTTTCTGATTTTTTGTTAACAGAAGAATTGCTGATCTGCCTAGTCGGTATTTTTCGACCTCTTTCTTTAATGTATTCTTACCCGCAGCTACATGGGATTCTGAAGATCCTTTATGTTTTAAAATAAATTTTCTGTAACAGGATTAATAGGCTTATTGGTAAAGTCAGCATTAATTGATTTTGTTTCGTTTAGTCTGATTCTCTATCTTTTTGTCCATGTGTGAATTTTGTAGTTTCCCTGTAGATTCTTCGTTAAATTTTCCTACTGTCATCACGCCTGTGGCATCTGCAAAGGTAGCCATGCGGCAATGAAACGGATATAAGATGTTTT